>JAODTR010006391.1:0-26740 GCA_025399935.1 Amblyopsis rosae | reverse complement strand
ACAGTGGTTGGCAGGTACAGTACATGCTTTGAGAACACCACTAGTGGGGCACTCACATGCACATGCACACACACACAGTTTACTGAACAGCTACGCACATACTGTATACCGCTGAATCAAATGCACATGCACACGCACACACACACGCACACACACACACACACACACACACACACCCACAAACCCTAGTTTAAGTGACCCTAGCTCCAGATTGCTGTTTTACCACTAATCCTCATTTCATTGCCATAGAAACGTCTCCACAGGTTTGCCTGACCTGTGCCCCAGGGGCTCCTGGTCCAAACTCAATCAGACCCAGGTTAGGCCCAAGCCTTCTCACCAGGACCAACACAGGCCTGGCTTAACCACAGATTCCAGGCTGCAGGAGTGAAAGTATTTGTGGGTAAGGCCGAAGGACCAACCACAGGCCCATTTTCACACTTGGGTTGTTGCTTCATGCTTTATGTGAAGGTTTGTTTTGTTCCGTGAATAAGAAAAGACAGGGGGTTTGGGAAACATGTTTTCTTGTGGTATATAAATGTGGAAACATGCACATAGTATTAAGAAATACAAGACAATGAATTCATTTTTTGCGTGTTTTTATTAGAAAGAATATTAGGAAAATATAGCAGACTGAGATAAAAAGCACAAAAGCAAGATTAAAACATTTATATGGAGAGTGAACATGCATAGTAAACAGATACGACATAAGAATTAGTAGATAATTATCACTCCACAATGTGGAGTAGTTGTGTGTTCATGAACATTATCATCTGGATAAATATCCATTATAATGAATATAGGCCAACATTCTTATTCTCAGAGAGATCTCTGAAAGCAACACAGATAATAGAAATAGAGAAATAGACGAGTAGCAATATTCAAGGACAAGACAATATTTAACAATTGTCTAAAAGAAAATCACCCCAGTCCCGACCCCCGTCACACATTATCACTATTGTCTGCTGCTGGGTGCCCCCCACCACCACCCATGCAATGGCTGGCCCTGGTGCCGCTGATCTGGCGTATTTACCCAGCGCTTATCCACTGTAACCCTGCCTGGAAGCTGTAGGCCGGTCAGGAATTCAGAGTTGTGACAAGGTTTACGTTGGCCGCGCTGCCTGAAACCGGAGCGCCACGCTGCGATACAGTCATATAAATCACTTGAAGAGCGCAGGAAGGGATGGCGGGCAGAGATGCAAACAAATAACCTCGTAAGTTTGTTTCAGTTGCTAGAAAGAGACGTGTCAGGTACCCTTTAGGTGAATTTATATTGAAGAATTTAATTTCATGCGTTCCTCAGTGTAATTATGTGGTTAGTGGTTTCATTTGTGCCCCCCGGCTGTGTAGCACCACATATCCAGAGAGGCAGCCAATCCTCTCCAGCGTTTAAACACATCCTGATTTTTCTTCTGCCACATCTAGAAATACTGTTAGGCTGACAGAAAAGTGAGATGGATAACATTAAAAAAGGCACAGGCACAGTAATATTTGGTTTGCGCTAAACTGTAGTGCTATTTTTAATGTTTACAGTAAGAGAAAAAGATGAATACACAGAGACAAGAACACAAAGTGAAAGCTAACTCGTTAGGAGCTGTCATGGAGGCACTTTCCAATAGCAGACTCACTGGAGGATCAGAAGAGTTGACTTCTCTCAGCTCCAATTGGATTCAACAGAGCAAATCTCTCCTGTCCATCTGCTGTTCGTTAGAGTCAAACACCGCCAGGGTTCTCTTGGGCAAGGCACGCCACACCTAATTGATCCAGCGAAACCGCTCAGTAACCAAATATGTATGCAAACCTCTGGATGTATAGTAGTATCTATGCACAGCTTACTTCAGTGAACACACACACACACACACACAGAGCGCATGCATTTAATATATATATATATATATATATATATATATGAAACATGAAGTAGTTAGCAATATGTTATTGTAAAAGGTGCAACAATACGCTATTTATTACACAGAAATAAGTGTATAAACCTCGGATTAAACAAAGGCTACATTGTAGTTAACCATTAGTTAATACTGAAGCTTTAATAATTTCACATACCCCTGAAAACCATGGTACGACCCCTCAGTGGTTGGGATCCACAGTTTGAGAAGCATGGGTGTGATGGGCTTTCATCAATCAGGCTGCTCTACCGCTTTAGAGGTGGTCAGGTATGCTAATGCGGACTTGATTCAACCACAATGCACACATCAGCAACACAGGAGTTTCTATTTAAACAAATAACAGACTTTGTCAGTGTAGATGCTCGGCAGTGGGATTTAATACAATCTAATCTTCAACATGTATTTTCCACGAGCTGGTCTTAACCACGCACACTTGATAAAGTACAAACAATATCTGGATTGTGGATTTGAGATGTGAACATGTGCTGCCTGCATTGGCTTCTTCTGTTCACTAAACTGTGGTTGAAGATTCATGGTAACCACAGTTGATTCAGAGACAAACATCAGAGTGCTCTGGGTAATGGGGATGTATGACTGTTTTGGTTGAGCCTAATTCTGCAATTACAGCCTTTCACACAGAGAGTTATCCCTTTTTCCACATTACACCCTGCATGTATTGTATCCCCTTTATTCTTTCCTCTCTGCTTGATGGTTCTCTTTGTCTTGCGGCTATTGCCCTTTCCGCCTAGACAAGGTCAGCTAGTCCATAGTTTGTAACTTAAGTCTAGATGATTAAAAAGCCACTTTCCATTTAAGAACCTTCTTAAAAAAGGCTAATAGTATTTTGAAAATAACCTAAGTCTTGCAAAACCCTTACCAACATGCAGCATGTGGACAAGGTGAGGTTAAAATGAAATGCCTCTATGCAACAAACTGCTTCTTCGTGTATTATAATAATGCAAACCCGGGTCTGTCCTGCCTGTGGCATTTTATACGGCAGAAATTATGGATTAAGGAAGTTAAATATACATTCTCAGAAGACCATGGTCTGGGAAAATCCTCTCAGTTCTACACAAACATTTTAAAGTTTAAAATATTCACTACATGTGCACGCCCGCGCCCACACAAACACACACTTGTGTCTAGCATTATTAGTCTCTTGCTCTCTACAGTATCTGCTAGTTGACAGCAAGGCAGCAGAGTCTCTGATCCTTCAAATCTAGGGCCCTGTGACCAATGTGAATGAAGGGAACAGTACGGGATATACAGTACATTACTGGACCGTGCGTGTACATATACCGTATATACAGTATATGTACAGTAGGGTTGTCTGATAGCATACACACTGTATATTTGTGTGAAAACTACAAAGTTTTTACATCGTTTGCAAAGTTCAAAGAAAGATGTGTACAGTATTTAACTGCTACATTGATTTACATGCCATGAACCAAAGTTTCAACAGAGCAAATTCTTTAAAGAATTACAATTTAGGATGGCTTTATTTCCCAACAAGTAACAAACATGATCAAAAACATACAGTACAGTATATAGCTATTAAATAATAACAATACAATCTATCAATTTCTCAGAAGATATCACACAAGGATGTGTTGCCGGTAATAATGAGCCAAACATTTTTACATACTTCAATAACTTCAAATAAGATGGGGTGGGGGGTCTCACATTGTTCCACAAGTGTTACATTACATTCAGTGTTATAGCCACAGTGGAAATGAGGCTTGTAAGAATGCTGGCGTTTACTATTGCAATGAAAAAAACACATGGAAGAGGGGTTTATAATGTATATACATTTAGCAGGAAAGACCCATGGAAGAGGATATATACTGTACCACATACATTTAGTAGGAAAGACCCATGGAAGAGGATATATACTGTACCACATACATTTAGTAGGAAAGACCCTGGATCTGGAGTTGGTCCCCGAGCGCTGCACAGCGGCTGCCCACTGCTGCCTTGAGGGATGGGTTAAATGCAGAGGATGAATTTTGCTACATGTATGTGTATGTGACAATAAAAGCACCTTTTTTTTACATACATTTAGCAGGAAACACCCATGGAAGAGGTTTTATACTGTACATTCATTTTAGTTTCTGTGTCTCTACAGTAACTCAGGCCATGCTGTCCTGACTGCTGATAACTGCAAACAGTCGTTCATTTAGTTAGGATAGAAGAAACGTACTATGTGCACAAGTGTGTGCGCACACACACAAACACACACCTACAGTACACACACGCGCACGCATGTAAATAAAAATACCAGAAACACAGGTGCAAATATACAGATACGAATGCAACCACATACGTATCTGCGAGCAATATACGAGCGAGCAATATACACACACACACACACACACACACACACACATACATGCGGGTGATAACTAAATTGCGATTTTGACTGCTGGATCTCCAGGAGTGAAAGCAGGAAGAAAGTCTTAAAACTCAACTCTCGAGAGTATCCTAAAGCACTTTTATTGACTTTTAATGTGCATGCGTGTTCTTCACTATATCCTTGTGTGTGTGTGTGTGTGCATTCACACATGCTTGTGTGCTTCTGTGTGTGGATGTGTGTGTGGGAATATGGTATATTTTTTTTCCTGTGCAATGTTCTGGCATTGTTGCGTGCCCATGACACCATTTGGTTGTAAAATATGTTCTAGAAGGATTTAGTATTGTTCACGGGGTATAGGGAATGTTTCCCTGAGGATCATGGGATTGAGTGGGGAGGTTGGCAGAGAGGCTAAATTACAGAGAAAGCTACCCAGACCTTGTCCTGGGGTGAAAAATCTTTCTGAAAACAAATGATGTAGCAACAATTTGCATTTTATGAACCCACAGGCATAAGGCTAATGCCTAGAGGTGATGGCCTACAATTCATTTATTAGAATATGAAAAAAGGTTTTCCTGCAATGATCCTATCCGTTTTCCACAAGTCAGTGCGTTTCTCCCAAACAAAGTTAGAATGCCTTTTGTTTCCCCAATAAGGAGCTGTTCTTTCTCACGTTTGTTCTATTGTGAAACAGTTTTTAATAATTACATTCATGTATAAAACACACACACGCACACAAACACACACACACACACACACACACACAAGTACACACACAAGTACACACTAGAACACACTACACTACCTCACATTTTCACAGATTTACAGTTTCACACCCATAGACTCGGCAGTGTAAAATACGTCCACCAATCACAGGCGAACACTTTTTGACTCTCGCGGGGGCGCTGCCCAATTAGAGAGACCGGTAATGCAGCCCATATGAGCAGAGGCTTCTGGGTAGTCCCAGCAGGTGTCCTGTTGATTACGATCTGACACTCTTGTCGGTTGCTAACTGGAAGCATACCTGGGTAGACCAGCTACAGTACATCCATAGCTCCCATTACACAGTTACACTTCACTTCTGTTAGACGGGTGGGAGATGGATCCAAATGTGGCTGTTGCATTATGGATTTGTTATAACGCAAATATATTTCACGCACATTTTACAATAATAATAATTTTACTACTAATAATAACACTTAAAAATGGCACATACAGTTCTATTTCTTTTTTTGTTGTTGTCTCTTCCAGCTCATTTCTCTACTGCTTGAAAGTAAACTGCAACAATAATATGCTATTCTTCTAAACATAGTGAAGGAGAACAACATGTTAGTTGATTTGTATGAATGTACATGCCGCAAAAGAGCTTTTTGACCTTACATGGGGAAAGCTTGTTTCGCTGTCACACTCTACTCTAATAATATTTGAAAGAGTAAAAAAAAAAAACATTAATTAATTAGAAAATATCAACATTACTGCATAATGCAGAAACATTCTGTTTCTGGTAGAAAAATGTGAGAGGCTGCTGACCACAAAAACAGATTTAACCACTGTAAATATATGCTAAATGTACAAATGTTAGCTAGCCATAGTTGTGTTGCAACTTAAGAGTTAGGAGTTAGGGAATAGCAAGACTAATAGCCAGTAGGCCTATAACAGCACTATAACAGTACTATTAATAACACATTGTAGAGTGGTTCTGCTGCGGAACATTCAACAAAGTTGCATCTGCAGTGTCAATGTACAAATACATGGAAAGGAGGACTTTTTCGGTGTAGTGGCCGCTCAACGCATTAACCATCTCTAACTCTGAGTTACTAGTCAGTAGTGGCATACACATAAACACTATCAATTTCTCCTTCTATGTTTATATGTGGAATCTGTTTCAACATGGGAATACTATCGCTAGCAGTCTCTTCACCTACCAACATCAACAGACAAGATGTTATCTGCTGCCCACTTTCCCAAGGCACAGATAAGGCAGTAGCCTGCTGGTATACTGGAAGCCTAAATATATGCTTTTGAGCCACATCCTGAACAGGACCACATGATGTCAGCTATTTCTTCCAGAAATATGACATTTTAGTAATGTCCTGCCCCAACACACACAAACATTCATATCCCAATATGATGTCTATGACCAGCTATTGGTCACAGAAATATGTTATTTATTGTTCTTGCATACATGTGAGTAACATTTGATATCAGCATGCTACAGTAGATACTGTATGCTAGTTAAAACACTATATTTGCCATCTTGTTCCGTTTACGTGTTCAATAATTTGTGGGTTTATGAAACAAAAACATTCTCCAGCTTCAGAATACACTTGAAATCCTCCCTGCATCGTTAACCAAGGTCACATTAGGCCTCAGGGGAAGAGAATGTTCCATGTGACTGGTTTGATAAAGTTATCTACCCATGACATGACAGACCTCTGGCTGGGCTCGAAATCAAACACCCCAATCTTATCGCTTCTTAAAGACCCTCACCCCCAATCCCTTTTCCCTCAACCCTCCACTTTGATCCCGTTAAGAAAAGTAGATGAGGGCAACGTGGTTCACTTAAATGGGATATGAGTGTAGAACTGTACTGAAAGTCGTAGTCCCAGCGATGCTTCTGAACAACCTCAGAATGGGTTGTCAGGGGGGTTAGCACTGCAAACCACACTGGACACGTTTGAACGCAGTTTTTATCCATTTTCTCCCACTAAGGTATTTCCACAAACAAACCTGATTCTGGTGGACGTTCACACGCTACATGCGTGCAGTGCAGGCTGAGGTGGCTCTGTATGTACACACACTTCTCAGATAAATACACACACACGCGCTATACTCTCAGCTGTACCTTTCACTCTGTCAACATCTGAAAGTAATTCCAGGTACGGGTGCTGTGTGTGTGTGTGTGTGTGTGTGTGTGTGTGAGTGAGGCCTGCCGGATTATGGGTGACCCCCTTCACCGGGCAGTGGATGAGGGGGAAGGAAAAGGGAGGCAAGCATTTAAGGAAATGTGGAGGGAGCGGCAATTAAAATCCCCTTTTCTCCGTCCGTTTGAAGGAATTCCCGGCGGAGTCGAAACTCAAAGAGGGATTAATCACTAGTCCTCCATCCCCTGGAACCTTCATTTTTCGCTCTCCTCTCGTTCTCTCTTTCTTTATTTCTCTCTCTCTCTTTCTTTACAAGTGTGTGTCATTTCCTCATTAATATCCTGGGAAAGGGAACTGAAGCGCCCAGTGTGAGGCTGAAGGCAAAGTCTCTTTCTCCAGCTTAAATAACTCTAAATAATGTCTGTGTTACGTTACCGCTGGACCTTGCAGAATGCCTCACCGAGCTAAGTCTGCGATTATCGCTCACATTTGAGCCTGACCTTACAGGAAATTCAATGCAAAGTTTACAATGACATTCTAAACCCTGTGTTGACTTTGGTGAGCCTGTGTGTGCGTGTGTGTGTATTTTGGGCTATGAATTTGGTTTGTGTGTGTGTGTGTGTGTGTGTATGTGCACGCGAGAAAGTTCAATGACGCATGTGTATGTGTTCGTTTGGCCTGCAAGTTTGCATTCACTTTCATTGTGTGTGTGTGTGTGTGTGTGTGTGTGTGTGTGTGTGTGTGCACGTGCAAGAACATTAATGATGTGTGTCGCACACACACACACACACACACGCGCACACACACACACACGCAGGCCAAGTCTCTGACTACTCCACTTAAAGTCGACTGCCCTTGTTATCAAAGTAAGCCATGCATTGTATTACAACCCCCAATTTAGTTTACATTGTGCTTCGGGAGGCAGTAAATTACACAGGCCTTTGCTCAGAGTGAATAGCAAATCGCTCCACAGTGACCAATGTCTTTCCTTTTGCTACGACTGGCAGATTTTTTGCTCACATTGCTGTGAAACATATAATTTGCTCCTGAACTCCTGGCTTTTAAAAGCCAAGTACAGTGAAATATAATAAGCCACGCTCAAAGGAGGTTTCCCTTCTCGGTGAGGAGAAGACTCGTTATTAGGCTTTCTCACTCACTTCTGGCTAATATCCATGCTTATTTATCTCTGCTCTCTCGTTGACACACAAGCACTCACACACACACACACACACACACACACGCATGCACACACGCTTACACACATACATGCATTAACAAAGAAGCAACACGTGTTTACACACATACACCACCATCTTGTATACATTCATACAGTACACTCTCAAAACACATCATGTGCAATACAGTGCACATATACACACCGTAATAATAGATATAAAAACACCCACATAACATTCTATGATACTGTTACAAAAACACACACACACACACACACACACACCCATGCCATGGAGAACCCCATCTTTTTGAGGGGCCACAACTACAGGGCATGCTATCATGCCATCTCATAGCAGCAGCCTCTCGCTGTCTCTCTCACCACCCCCCTCCGCCTCTCGCCCACAGAAAACTGGTCAGACGTGCACACGCATTGAATCAGTGCCGTTAATGGATGCCGTGGCTCAGAGAGCTGTGCCATTGATGTTTAATGGTATCAGTCATGTTTTGTTGGCACGGGAACAGTCGGGAGCGTTTTGAAGCTCCCGGGTTCATAATAAGTCGCACATTTAGAAACAACATGTTTGTCCCTGGAAGTGCGGTACAAAGGAGCATGACAACGCCAACACACAGCCTCCTATTGCTTAACATTTCAAAGTTATTGTTATTCTGTCTTATGAATCACCAATTCTGTGCAGGGTTGTCTGTAGGCCATGTCTTACTGGTAGACATTAGGCAATGGTCCGGTGGTTCGGACCAATCACATTGGCAGCTTTATGAGTGTGGTTTAGCCGTGACGTTAGCCCGTGATAGACAGATGGTTCGTCCAATCACCTGCCAAGTATTTCATGAAAGTGCCTGGCCGTGGATCGCTTCCCCTCGTCCTGCATCTATCCTTCCACCCATCCCCTTCGCGACGGAGAGGGAATAAAGACATGTGCGCCATCATATGCATCCATCTATTCATCATTGCATTCATGCTTGTTTCCTTCAACCCATCCATCCATCCGTTCATTCGTCATGATGCATGCAGCAATCATGCGCGCATTCATCCGTCTATCTATCGTCATGACGTCACACTAAATACTTCCCTGCTTCACCTAGCACAGGTGCTTTCCATTACATTAACACACACACACACACACACACACTTTGAAGTACAGCAGATCATGAGATCCAAGCTACAGGAAGTGAGATGGTGGAGATAAGATGTGGTGTGTGTGTGTGTGTGTGTGTGTGTGTGTGTGTGTGTGTGTGTGCATGCCTGTGGAGTCCTGCTGACAATATTACCAGCTGCCAGGTGGTTTTGATGCCATGCTTTCAGTGTGCTAGAGTCAGTGTCAGAAACACCCCAGTCTGTATCTGGAGCCACTGTATCACATCGCAAGACAGAGGTGTCTCACACACACATGCATGCGATAAGCCCCGGCGCCCTCATTCATGTGATTACATATGTCGGTGCCTTTTTTCGTGGCGGAGGTAATACCATAATGGTTCAGCCTGCTATGTCAAGCTGCAGATTGTTCCAATGTCTTGTCAAAGTTTGACATTCCCAGGGAAAATTACTTGAATGTCAAACAGCAGCATCTGGTCCATCCGAGAGCACAGACCTACAGTCATTATTTACAGCCACCGGGGATACACTGTAGTGTATTTGACTAGAATGAGTTTTGTGTGGTGTGTCACCAAATGGGCTAGAGTGCACTCAAAAGTACAATGTAACCTGAAGCCTATCTTCATTTCAACACATGCCCACACATACCTAAAGCGCATTATAAAGAGTAAGACCAACGTCCTTACAGGAAAGTCTGGCCCGTCTAAAGCCATCTTGGTATTAACATACCCAATTCCCAGAAATAATTGCTAGGAGTACCAACAAAGTGCTAATATTCTATCACCTTAACAAAAGCAGGAGAGAATGTACAGTAATCCATGCACACACACACACACACACGCACACACACACACACACACACACACACACACACACACTGCATTGCAAGGCATGAGGCTTGTGGTATCAGCTAACATGCTATACATTAGCAGGTGATCCGTGATCCGTGCTGGCAGCTATACTGCACAAAGTCAGCTATTCAGGACTAATTTCATACAGACTGGGGGAAAAAAATACCGTACAACAGTTTTTTATCATGCAATTCAATCAGTAATATTCTCTATCTAAGGTACTGTACTTTATTCCTTCAATTGGCGATAGCTTTAAAAATCCCCTGAAATGAAAATATTTAGATCTTAATTGGTAAGCTCAGATTTCCTGCATTTGTATTAATTTCAGTACCTGTAAATGTGATTAGTTGTGATAGTTTAACGTAAAGTTAAAATAAGTATCAGTTGCACATTAGTCATTACACTAACCCATTTACAGAAACACACACACATAAATGCACACATACAGTGCACACAACCTTTAGCTTTTGCTTGGCTGTTAAATCCGGACGTGATTTAAGTCTGTTTTCATTGGCTCCAGTATCTGGATTTGGAGGTGGCTTGAAGTATCCACAAACACACACACACGCACACACACAGAGTTTACTTTAGCTTAATTTGCAGTTCTCACCTCAGAAAGACACTCTCTGTTACATCACTTCCATGTCTTGACCTAAAACACACACACACACACACACAGACTTGACATCACTTTCATATAATTTACCTTGAACACATACAGTAAACAGACACACACACTCACAGGGCATGTGTTAGGCACATACACATATGCACGCTGGAGACAGGAATGCATTGTTGTTAGCTGGTCTCGCCTCCAGAACTCTGCACCTCCACTCTGATAAGACCACTGCTGTCTGTCTGTCTGTCTGTCTGTATGTAGGCAGGAATGCAGAGACACACTCAGGGAGGGTAGGAGGAGAGGAGAGGGAGGAAAGTGTGTAGAGAAAGTGATATAGGAAGGACGGGTGGGAGATAGAAGATAGACGATGGCAGGAGAAAGAAGGAGGAGAATAGAGATGGAGACAGGAGGAGAGAGGAGAGGAGGAGGATAGAGATGGAGACAGGAGGAGAGAGGAGAGGAGGAGGATAGAGATGGAGACAGGAGGAGAGAGAGGCAAGGGAGGGACAGAGACACCGTAATGGCCCCAGATTTTCATCTGTAGGATAGCTACAGTCATCTCGATGTGCCACACCTGTGAGGTGGATGGATTATCTCGGCAAAGGAGAAGTGCTCACTAACACAGATTTAGACAGATTTGTGAACAATATCAGAGAAATAGGCCTTTTGTGTACATAGAGAAAGTATTAGATCTTTGAGACAAAAACAAAGGTTTTGTATTTATAATTTTGTTCAGTGTACATATATACAGTATATATACACACACACACACACACACACACACACACACAATCTAGTTATATTGGTTCTTGACAGTTAGAGCACCATGACCCTCGACACTGGGCCTTCAGTGTCACCACAACAAGACAAAACTGGCTCCGTACGGATAGAGATATGTCTCAAAAATGATTTGTAAATACAAGTACCGTCGATTCACAAATATTCTACGATATAAGAATGTAATTTATATCTACAAACACACATTTCCTTACTGGTGACTTGTAAGTTGGCATTAATATAAATGTGCTATCATTTGTATCTGTATCTGTATCTGTATTTGTATTTGTATCTGTAAATAAATAATTTGTCATTTATATACATACTTTATACTTTGTGTGTGTATTTATCATGAAATCTAAGTTCTGTGTGTGAAGTGTTGAATCTGCATTTGTGAATCTTCTGCATACTTTTTTTTTTCGATTATGTAATTTTGAGACAACTTTACGCTTTTTTGTGATACACACAAATGTTTATACAGATCCACACATATGGAGAGAGAATATGTCTCAAAATGATTTGTAAAGGCAAGTGCCATGATTCACAAATATTCTATTATTTGTAAATGTAATTTGATATCCACAAACATATTTCCTTATCTGTGATTGTAAGTTGACATTTATATAAATGTGCTATGATTTGTACAAATAGTTGTCTATCTGTAAATAAGTCGTTTGTAATTTAAAAAATACTTTATACTTTGTATGTGCATTTATCAAGTTCTGCGTGTGAAGTGTTGAATCTGCATTAGTGAATCGCCTTATACGCATCCATTCCTGTTTTTTTTCAAAATGTACACCGAGCTTTTACGTCATATCTCAGCGCACCAAATAGCAGCACCGGTAGTTTGAGCACACAGTTAAAATAAAAGTTGGAGCTGAAGCAGTGTTACTACCGCGGATGGAATGCATTCATAGTCAGCCCAACTGCCTTTGATTACCAACCACTGCTATGCCTGATCATTGTCAAAAACACATTTTCGAGCCATATCTACAAATGTAACAATGACAAAATAACCATTTAATATTGCATTAAATACATCAGCAAAATTATCTCTGGTAGTACTGCATATCAGTGACAATAAGATGCTGTTTACCGGGAGGGCATGTGGCACATGGATAGGCCCAGGAGAGGCGTTCGTTGGTGGATTGGAGCTCGGTAATGTCGCACTGTTCCCCTACGAGATGCACCAGGCGACATGGATGGCAGAGTAAGGTGGCTATTGGTCAGATTGGAGGTTGTTAACTTCGCACTGGTCCCCTCCGAGATGCACCAGGCGACCTGGACGACAGAGTAATGTGGCTATTGGTCGGATTGGATGTCAGTAACGCAGACCTGCCAACCCTGCAAAATGCAAAAAGCAACAGTGAACTTGTACCGAATTGAAGTTCTTTCCCCCCGAAACGCTGGTCATCTATCCATCCATATTAATCTGCTTATCCAGCAGGGGACCCCAAACCTCCCTTTCCCGAGCAACATTGGAAAGCTCTGACTGGGGGATCCTGAGGCATTCTCAGGCCAGTGTGGAGATATAATCTCTCCACCTAGTCCTGGGTCTTCCCTGAGACCTCCTCCCAGCTGGATGTGCCTGGAACACCTCCCAAGGGAGGCACCCAGGGGGCATCCTTACCAGATGCCCGTACCACCTCAACTTGCTCCTTTTGACGTGAAGGAGTAATGGCTCTATTCTGAGTTGACATTCACCCAGTCACACACACATTCATGTACTGATGGTGATTGCTGCCATGCAAGGTGCATCTTGCTCAAGGATACTTACAGGTAAGCCAGCACCGGGGTTTGAACACACGACCTACCAGTTGGAGGTCCAACACCCAGACCACTAGACCATCCTGGCCCCTAATAAAATGTTTTAAAACTATTTCTTAAAAATCTGAATCAATGAATCTCTATGACTTTCTACCACAAGATACAGTAGCGGCTACTTTTGCTTTAGGCTACTAAGTAGCTTAAAGCAACACCATCTAAGAACAAAACAAATACTTTGAGCCGTGGGCCACACTAACACTCTTGGGACAATTCAAAATATATGTAATATAATGCAATTAGGGTAATCAAAACATTACGTAGCCTATTGCTTTCAATTTATCTGGTCTGCAGGATTAATCGTAATAACATCGTGATCTCGATTCATACCGCTATGCAATATCATTTCTACCTGAAAATGATTCTGTTGCATTTCCACTAGCTTCATCAAAACAAACGCTCCTAATTTCTTCTTCAACAAATGCAGCATAACACCACGTGATGCAGAGAAAATACATACATACTATACGTGTTTGTGTGTGTATGACTTTGTGACTGTGTGACGTGTGCTCTACTATTGGTGGCAAAATTATTGCCCAACTCTGCTGAAAAATGTGTGTATGTGTAGTAAATTGGACCATCAGTCATGCTGAAACATTACATGGGAGGAACCAGAAAATCCCCACAATGAAACAAAGTAGCTGCAGCAACATATGGCAGTGTTTAACCACTCATTCACATACATAGTGATGCGTGCATATGTGCATGTGTGTATTGCCATTTTTCTACAATGTGTAGAGAGAGAGAAAGAGAGAGAGAGTAACTTTACTTGTTGCACATCCGAATGTGTCCATGTCCATATAATGCCTGCTAAGTGTGTGTGTGTTTGCGCCAGCATTTAAACTAAATGACCAACTTTTGGGCATTTACTGTACAGTAGGTACTTAAATGGGCCATCGCGTGTTGATGGGGCAGTCACCAGTCTGCTGAAACTGTCCTGGTGCACTGTTGCCCCTTACTGTGGTTTAGCAAACGATTTGAAGGTTGTAAACATTTGACTCATTGCCAGAAAAGAAAAATCCAGAAAAGACAGATTTCAGGAGTGCTTTTTTTCTTCCTTGTTCTGCTAATGTTCAACAGAAATGTAGCTATGGGTTTCAATGCAACTATAAGCATTGAGAGAGAGATGTTGAAGAAAACATGCAATGTTATTCAGGTGCTCTAGATGCTTATTTGTTTATTTTTCCATTATTCTCTGTTGTGGGTTTGAGCCTGAGTATGTCAGTGTTGACAACATTTTACCACATTACTGTAGAAACGCCTTCCTCTTAAAGTCTAATTGGGGACCCTTGTTGTGCACTGAACATTGTGAAAGTTTGTTTCTTTATGTTTCGATCTAGGCGTATACGATGGCCAATGTGAATGTAGGCTTTTCAGTTAGAAACTGTCACTTAAAGAAGAGAAAGAAGAGGGGTCAGATATTGTTACATGGTGGGGGAGAGAGGCAAGACTTCAGAACAAAACAACAGAACGAGATATTATCTCAAGATTGTCCAGCTCATGTACCACACATCCAGTAATACCACTCTAGGAGCTGTCTTAAGCTAGAACTACACCAAGGCGTGGACTAGCGACTGGGCGCCTTCTAGTGACAGCCTAATTACCATTTCTGTCGTCCGCATGCTCGTGCGAGTCTGCGCGGACAACCCAGAAAACGGGACACCAAAATATAGTAGCTTAGTGCTTGCGTTATCAAACGTAGGTCTTTATATACCTATTGTTAATTCAAAATTACGAATGAGAAAACGAAGGAGTCATAGGAAACATAAACAGGCGAGCAACACGGCGCATATCCATAAATTTGCTGTGATTTGGAGGTATCATATTGAAATGCAAACAGTAAACAGTGTTGCTGAAAAAAAAATTTCTCACTGTTATTAGGTTTTTGTGTTTTTTTATACTGATAACTGCGAACAAAACTGAAAATCCTCTACCTAGATTCTGAATGCTAGCGATTTCCTTCACCTCTCGCTGCCGTTTCAAAATTTGAATCGCAAGAAAAAGTTGTTAGATCGTCGGGTTTCGGTTTATAGGAGCGGTCGGTACAGCGGGTACACCAAAGAGTCTATCCAGCGACCTGGCGATATCTGTTGATAAGCAGTCTCTCCCACACACACAAGCGAAAATCGCTGCGGTTTAGTTATAACATTATGCTCCGATTACACCGAGACGCGTCGCTAGAAAGGCCTCGCTAGCAAAAGCATTGATATCCTATGGTACGGAGCGACGGGCATGCACTTTTTTATGGCGCCGTGCTTTTCAGCGTTCTTTAGACGCACATTAAAGTTTAAATACTCTTTTCACTTTTCAGCGCAATGTGACAGTTGGCCCAGCTAAGCAGACTTTATCCTTCGCGCAGGCAGAAGAGACGGGCGTCTGTGTAAATAAGGGTTTATCAACACGCTTTTTAAACGGCCGTGCATTTAGTGACGCGTCTCAGTGTGATCGAGACCTCAGACTTTATACAGTACAACACTAACCTGTTTTTTTCAAAGAATTTTTCCGTTGTGTGTGTGTGTTTGTGTGTGGTGGGGGGGCGCTGCACTTCTGATCAAAGAGATCTTACGATAGTCTTAATCAAAGTTATTATTTACTCTTACTTTCTTCATCGTTCTCTCGTTCTCTAGCACACGCACATTGAGAGAGAGAGAGAGAGAGAGAGAGAGAGAGAGAGAGAGAGAGAGGAAGTGTATGTGTGTGATAATAGCTTTGCAGGCCTGACGGGGCCAAACATTGAGCTCAGCCAAGGACCTGTCTGGCTACAGTAACCATTAAACCACGCACACACAAGCGCGCGCGCACACACACACACACACACACACACAGATTCACAGATGTGTGCACGTTACCAGCAGATGTAATCAGAAAGTTTCATGCATGCGCACACACACGCAGAGGAGCTGTCTTAACGGATTGGGGCTGGACATCTTTCTTTGCTGATGGAAGGATGGAGAGAGAGCAGAGGAGGTGAGTTGGGAGGTGGGAAGGTCAGCAGGAGGGGCAATTGGAGGGAGTGTGAGGAGAGAGAGACGAAGATGGATGTGGGGAGGATATGGCCGAGGACTGGAGGGCAGATGGAGGTGGAGGTGGAAGAAGGGATGAGCGATGGAGACTGAGGAGGGAGACAGGAGGTCCAGGGAGAGAAGCTGTCGCTCAGCAGAGATCCTCATCGAGTTCAGGTGGGCGGCCATCTTGGCACCACTGTCCTGGATCAGTGTCTGTTGCCAGGCAACATGTGACTGTGCCTTTTGATCACAAACGTGGATGCATACACACACGCAAACTCGCACTCATAAATTAACTCTTCAAGGATAGGTTTTAGCTACTCACTTTGTTTTGCTTTTCACAAAGGTAATTTTTATTATGGCAGTAGTCGTATTATTTCAGAGAACAGAAAAGCATGCGTGATGGCATGCTATTAATTTGTGCCTGCTCTATGTGTGTGTGTTTGTGTGTGTGTGTGTGTATGCTCGTGTGAGCATTGTACTGTGGAGCCACTAGACTCTGGTCACTGGCCTGCTCTTCAGCCACAGAGCTAGGCTAATTACTAACACACTGCTTGTCAGAGAGAGGGAGAGAGAGAGAGAGAGCGAGAGAGAGAGAGAGAGAGCGAGAGGGAGGGAAGTAGTAGAGATAGAGGCAGAACCCATTTCCTCACCTAATGCATAAAATACAACCATCTTAGAATTCAATATTTCAATCAGTTTAAAACCCACCCAACAGCCCCAACAGATTTAGAGAAGCTCTCCAACCAAGACCAACTAGTGTTCCTACTAGGAGAAGTCAGGGAGAGCTGTAGGCTAGCAGCACGTTATGTGACAGCCTGTCACAACATGAGAGACTGTGGCTGACTTCTCTCCTGCATCAACCACCATGCATTCATGTTAATAAGATACTGTCGGTATTTGTAAAAACTGTATCCATACTATGTGTTACTTCTATGTATGTTTAATGTGTATATATATATATATATATATATATATACACATTAAACATATATAGTGTATACATTGTTTTATTTGTAGTTGTTACTTTGGCAATATAAGAAATGATCTTGTCATGCTAAAAAAGCCTTTCTTGAACTGATCTAGAAGAAGAGAGAGAGAGAGAGGGGAAGAGAAAATGGTAGAGAGAGGCGGAGAGAGGGAGATAATGAGAGACACACTAGACACTCAGGGTAAAAAGAGAGACAGCATGTGAGAGGAGGAGAAGCAGAGCCGTGGAGGGTTGAAAAGGGCAGATGAGGAGCAGGTGGTGCTAGCTAGCTGAGGAGAAGGTTTGGGTGCGTGGTGTGCTAGCACAGAGATGGGCCCTAAGCACTACTTCACTCCTATACGTCTGTCAGCCCGCCATCACCAAAGGACCCGGGTCCACTGCCGTGGAAACAACTCTCCTTTACGGGCTGCTTCAAAAGGTCCACGATTTAAAAACGTATTCCTGAGGGTTTCTGCTTCGGTGAAGAGCACACATGCTGGGGAACAACGGCTTGAAGAGGTCAAGGGTCAAACAGAGGTCGCATTTTTACTTTATGCAAGATGCAGCGGATGTGGATCAAATGCAAAAATCCCTTTCGCCAATATACTCTTCTTCTATTGTCTACTGAAGAACATTTTAATCACTTGCTTCTGCTGTTTCCATGAACGACAGAAGCCCTCGTCCTGCCATAGCTGGATACATGCTAGGGATTTCTGAGCATACTGTACATTTTATGTGAATAAACTTAAAACGTTCTGCTCTGAAAGCATGATATGTTGTCTAGTTTTGACTGTGAATGACATTTGTGTGTGTGTGCGTACGTTGGGGGGTGGGAGAAAGAATAAAGAAGATAAGCTTACTGTAGGACAAGAGGGGAAAACTGTTGCCAGATTGTTGTGGCAGAAAGAAGAATTAAAACAGTCTGACTTCTGTCCTTCTTAGCGGTGGGTCTCTCCGACACACATCCCCCCTTCAATCCAGTTAGTGGACACAATGCTCAGACACAAAATAACACCAGATGTTTGCACAAAAACGTTTGCTTCGAAAATATTCTGCGCTCCACTGTCTCTATACTATAGGCTAAATCGAAACCTTGTTTCTTTATCATTCGAATTATTGACGTGCACACGCACACACACTGACATACACATGCATGGGCATACAGTACATTTCACAACAATACCAACCAGCCAATGGCAACTGATTCATTCAGAAGGATGCAATTCTGATTGAGTGTCATTCTATCCATTTTCTTTCTATATATTTCTCTGTCAATAATTGTCAAATGTTTGGCATTGGGAAGTTTTATATCAAACCAAATCTCAGCCGAGGCAATCTCTTATTGTGAGAGGACAACATTGGCACTTTAATTCGCAACGGGCTTATATACAATGACCTAGCATCTTGCCGCTTAACTTGACGAGTATCAAGCCCGCCTTTGAATGTGGAAAACACAGTGTGCAGTCAGCGTTGGCAGCACGCATTGTCCCGCTCGACTGATAATGAGTGGAATATGCGATCTGATGACAAAACGTGTACCGCGCTCACCATTTCATTCTGATTAACCCATCAATGTTTCCATGTAACGGAGATACCGTGATGCCTGTTTCATCAATCACGAGTGTCCGTTAGGCCCTTTGTTTGTGCGTGTGGTTGTGTGCGCTCTCTGTCAGTGTGTGTCTGTGTCTGTGCAGACACCAGTGAAGTTATTGGCAGACTGAGTGGTCCTTGGAGAGTTGGCCTTGACCCTGCTTCTCACACACATTGGCTCAAGTGTGTGTGTGTGTGTGCACTGCATGTGTTAGTAGAGAGAGAGAGAGAGAGAGAGAGAGAGAGAGAGAGAGAGAGAGAGAGAGTAGTACATGATAGAGTAGAGCCAAATCATTTCATATAAAGCTTTGTATCTGGTTTATTAAATTCATACGTTTGCATATGTTTAGGAATTTCATCAATCAGAGGTTTTGGTGGTGGGGGGATGATTATCTGCATGTCATACCCCACCGCCATGATGGTTCATAACTGATTAGTCAAGTTTTTCTTTTTCTTCAGTAACAAAAATGTGTATCCCCAAAACTACACTAAACACACACGTGCCAACACACATACACAGCGTACTACGCAACTGCTTCTCACCTCACTTCCTCCAGTCGCCAATAAATACCCACCAGCGGTTTATTGAGACTTCAGATCAACTTTCAAAAGATTACAAGAACCAGGAGGTGTGATAGATTGATGAAGAGAGAGTAAAAGAGAGAAGGGATGTCACGTTTAAGGCGCACGCACACCTGATTCATGCATTATACTCCCTTATGCGTAGGCCAGTAAAACTTAACACATGGTCCCCAGCCCCCGTCAGCCCCTCACACCTACTGTACCATACCGTAGACTCCTGACATCGCTGGAGAGGCACTGACAGAGGCAGGAACACGTCTAGATAGTTCTTAACAGATGCACCTGCGTTCTGTTCCTGGCTGCTTCGCGGCCTTTATTCAGACGGCGCATCGTGAAGCCATTTTCCTTGTGTTAGTGTTTCGTCCCCGCTGACCTTTGTCAGAAGTGACTAAATGTTGGAGTAATTCGCACCGCAGAGTAAACAACACTGTCAGAAAGGTTTAAATTATAATCAGTATTACTCGCAAAAACGCTTTATGGCACGGGCATGTCCCATCGCAGATCGGATTCGGCCATGGTGGCCGGGTTCTTTTGTTGTGATCCAACATGTAAAAGACGAAGACGGCCTCTGACACAGCACTGGCGGCGTCAGACGCTTTGGATCAACATCCTGCAACGTGAACGTGGTGACTCCATGGTGACGTCTTTCTATAAAGTCATTTAGCAGACGTTTTTAATCAAAGTGTCTTACAGTTAGTAGCTGTACAACATTAGGCTATACAACGGTAAGCTATACAAGTATTACAGTAAGTAGCAGATTTTTGCTCACAAATGTGTAAAAGCCTACTTTTTTAAATTGCGTCATTTCTTTTACAATCTGCCACGTCATGAATGTACTTATGGGAAATCAGAATAATTGTAAACAATGTGACAATGATGTTGCATGCTGTATAAAGTGGCCTTGGTATGACTAGACCAATCCATCATCCTCCAAAAGAATCCCATAACCAAATAATACATTTATTTATTTTCAATTTGAAACTATAATGTAGCTTTATTACAGCCTGGGATATTACGTGGAAATAAATGTAGGGCTTGGAGAAACAACCACAATGATTATACAACTTAATTACTGATTTGTGGTATGTAGCTATTAAACTATAGTTAAATTGTAAGTTAAAACATAGGTGATTCGATTCTATTAGTAATTGATTGGAAGTGTCAAATCATGACGCATTTCCACTGCCCAGTAGAGGGCAGCAGCGATGCTGATACCATATGGCTGCTACCAGGATCGCGGTCTCCACAGCAGTCAGACGATGCTAGATATAAATCATAACTTTTTATAAACTTGTTGCACTCTAAAGAGGTTCGCTACAATGTTTAAACAATTGATTGGGAGAAATGCGATATGAATTGTGCTACAAATAACATTAATAATAGACCTTAATTATATTACAGCATGCATATCAGTTCAATAAATTTTTTTAGTCTTCTTACTATTATTAAAACTACAGGCTATACAAAAAAATAATAATCAGCAACGTGTTTTAATATTAACTTGCCGAATCTGTAGTCCCACAAACGAAAGGATACATATGTAATTTTAATGTCATAGCATACCACCAAATGTAGCTCAGACGTTTGCCCCATGATGAGTTTCGTGTGTGTGTGTGTGTGTGCGTGTGTGAGGGAAAATAACCAAGTTTATACAACGCTGCGGTTCATTTTGGGAAGATAAGGGGCAGAGAAAGTAGAATTCCCTCACAATAATTTCTGGTGACATCAGCACATAATAGGAAAGAGAGGGAAAGACAGAGAGAAAGATTGGAGAGAGAGAGAGAGAGAGAGAGAGAGAGAGAGAGAGGTTTTTGGGGGTAGACCGAACTACAAAACCGTGTGACTCGCTCTCAACTTCAGGCGTAACGCTCCGTGTTGCGCCCTTGTTAAACTTTTCAGATCGAAAAACAAACTGTTAACGTTGCAACAGTTATCACCGGGACTGGCAATGGATTGATGTTCTAAAGAAGGAGGTCATACCTGGACAGGAGATTTGAACGCTAGGGAATCTTTTGGCTTACATTTTTCTTTCGGGTTTGGGGACTTTTGAATGACTTTTTATTTTTTAGCTTGTGTAAGTTTTTCCTTCGTTTTAAGCATCGATTGTGCTTGGTAATGCTCGGGTAATTATTGCAAGAAATACTTTTAAACAATTCTTGCTGTTTTATTCCGAAATTCCTTGTTTTCCATTCAGCGGTCGGAAGCCTTGGAGAGGCTCACTGGAGACGCGCGACTTAACGATCGATTGGCAAATTTTGTCAACTTATCAGATAACTTAGAACTTAATTTCAAGTCGCTCCTCTTAACTGAACATACAGTTCAGAGATTACACTCTTTTTATTCAGTCTCTACTCCACACATTTGCTTTCTTTTGACCATTTGGCTGGATAACATGCCGCCTACCAGGCAGGAGAGGCTGCCTGCGCATCACGGGCTTGCGACCCTGGTATTGGGATTGCTCCTGTGCGCAGACCTGGTGTACGGGTGCCCTCACAAGTGCAGCTGCTCCGGATCGCATGTGGATTGCCAGGGTCAAGGGTTTAAGACCGTGCCCAAAGGAATACCCAGGAACACCGAGCGATTGTAAGTGCTTTTATTCTTGTCCGGTGCCTGTCAGTGATGACGAGGATTGTGTTGTTCAGAGTCACTTTGTTGTGCGGATAGTAGCATACTAATCCTAAAACTAAACTATGTTATCGGAGTGTGTACGCCGAGCTCACAAACTTTATACTGCTGAGACCAGGGGAGCGAGTTACATCTGCGGATGTTTTAAATGACCGAAAATCAATATACAATAACGACAAGTCCTATGTGTTACAGTGAGATTTATTTTATAGGCCGCCATGCTATTTTGTAGTAGATGTGGAATGTATGTGTGTATATAGTGATTAGTATATTGACTGGCTTAAAAGTAAAGTTTATGATAGAACGAAATATACGTATATATTTCCCTATATTCGTGTATTATCTCAGAAAAAGTGTGAAAGTTAGATGGCTTACAAAGTATCAATTGATTCACAAAGTTAATAATGTGAGGCATTTTATTAGTGAAGTAATTTTTGGGTTAGTTAAAGGCCTGGTGCCTGTGTAACGTCTACCACCGTGACTGGACTCCTCAGTCCACCTACTGTTTAAATCAGTCTCTTTGTGTTGTTGCCGCTATACTCCCGCCTCGACCAAATTAACCTGGTGGGAGATCACATCAACATGATTTTCATTTCCAACTAGGACGCTAAAATATGTGACTAGCGTTTACGCGCACGCAGGTACGCGCGTTCCATCATATGCACACACATGCGCACACAAATCTGCGTTTACACACCGCGTGCATGCCTCGTGCACTTTTAGATTTATGCATGGCGATTCTAGAACATTTTACATGGGGTGGCAGAAGGGTGGCAAGCTGCAATTCAAGGGTGGCATTTTGTTTATACCAGGCACATTGTTTTTACCAGACAAGTTGTCTGAGAACATATTCTCATTTGCAGCAATGGCCTTGGAGTAGTTAGGGGCAAGGAGAGAGGACAATAAACCACTTGCAAACTGGGGATGATGAGGTAGCCATTGGAAATTTGGCAGGACACGGGTTAACACCGATACATATGATAAGTACCATGGGATGTTTAGTGACCAGTCAGGACACCCGTTTAACATCCCATCTGAAAGATGGCACCCTACACAGGGCAGAGTCCCCTTCACTGCCCAGGAGCACATGGATTTTTGACCTTCAGACTAGAGGAAAGAGTGCCCCCTACTGGCCCTCCAACACTACTTCCAGACGCACACTGGTCTCCAAACCGAGGACTAACCAGGCCCAACCTCTCTTACTGTAACTTTCAAAGCAAACCAGCAATGGAAAACAGGCGCTAATATTGTTAAATAGAATAGCTACTCCAGCTGGATGAGGTGGTACCATGTACCATGAACCTTAACAACATGTCTTTATCCACAGATTAAATTAACAATTGCATTATCCATATGCTAGCAATTAGGTTTGCCATCTGTGTTTCACAAAAAACCTGGACATCTGACGGGCCGACACAGTTTTGCCTGCACCACAAACCAAAAACCATATAGGGCCTACTATACCATAGCACAGGGGTTTCCAAAAATGTTTGTGCCAAGACACACCTAGAGAGGACTAACTATTACAGTAACTATTTAGTTAAACCCACCAAACACCAAGTACCAGTAATGTAATATTCAAAAACCTTTCAGTTTTAGCTAATGCTATACTGTACCTGTGTGTGCGCCAAATATTTCTGAGTAGAGTTCTCCAGAATCTATGGTGTGCACACGAGTAATTAGGATTTTATCCAATCAGGAACACGAAGGCTATTTTGCCACCACATTTTCCATTTATATTTGGGATTTGCTGATATCTCTGTCCTTCAATGAATGACTTGAAGTCAATAGGCTATACATGGCATTTTACGTAAAGTGAAATCTGACTTGAAGATCAAACGTGGCCATTGAAACTGACAAGTCTGTTTATTTTTTCAGATCACACATTCTCCATATGACTGAATGTTTACTCTGCATAGGCATTGCTTACTGGTATGGAAAAAATAAAACCCACAACATCAAAGGTTAGCGTTTCCACAAAAAAAACAACAACTAGGATTTCCCTATGGGATTTTCTTCTTATTCGGGCAAGCTTATAAGCTTCTATCGGCAGATTGTTTCCTATAACCTAAATAATGTTGCTGTAAGAAACTCGCTTGAAAGATTAAAGAAATATTTGTATGTTTAGTAATTTCAAAACATTTACACGCTCATGTGTTCTATATCGGAAGGGTGACACTACGGCATAGACGCAGAAACCTAAATTGGCATTAACAGTGCCAACACATTAAACAGAAACTATTGATATAGCCTAGGATATATTTTCTATTTATCCGATTGAAAAAATGAATACTAAGTGTCCCGGGAGAGAAAATGAATTATCTGACTGGGACTATTAAAAACAAGGACAATCCCGTGAGAACTGAGACAGGTGGCAGCCCTACTATCTACCACCTGACGCCCCTTTGTAGCTAGCTATCAGGACAAGCATTATTGGCTATTTACTACTAGGGTTGGGTACCGAAACATTGGTGCCAATATGGTACCGGTTCCTATATGATCGGTATCTACCGGATCGAATTAAAATGCAAATTTTGGTGCCTCATTTAAGTGAAACATAGACTAAATCTACATTACACTTTTTAGTTTTAAAACAGGGTTTAAAAACCTAAATAATGTGTGTTTTAGCTCCGTATAATTATCTGATACTTACACGCGTCACGTGGCAGGTACATGTACACTGGGCAGGTACACTGGGCATGCATCAGATATATATTTTCTTGGACTGGATCACTGGAACCTTTACTGAAAAGAACCTTTGAGTGTAGGGCGGTCATGGCAATTTATATATTTTCCCTTTGGTGCTCCGAAACGGATGTAAGATCATCACTAATCGCACATTATGACATGAGGTAGGCTACCGTTAGCTACGTTAAACAAGCTTAAAATGTCTAAAGCAAAAGGTTCAAAACAGATGAACAACCGCCATGTCTTTCTAATTATAGGGGTGTTACTGATCATATGCCTATATGTTTACCTGTAGTGTATGCTGGTGCACCAGCATGTTTGAGCCGCAAAAGACGTTCACTCGTACCTGTATAAACTGTCACGGTAAAATACCTACAGATGATGCACGTCTGTGGGGTTGTCCATTCATTTAGTGCAGAGGAAGATGTCAAGTAACTCGACATTCACACATTGAGCGTCAATATCTTTTCAAATAAAAACGTGCAGAGCAAATCTGTTTGCATATGCCAATTATTGTTCATATGAAGGCTAAATCCATCTCAAAAGAAAAAGTTACATGGTTTATTGTTATCAATGTCCTGTTAAATGGATGTTGCCTAGTAAAAGTGTAAACATGACAAATGCTCATTGCTGTGTGGCATCCTCCTGCAGTCTGTTTCTGATTCCATTTGCCACATCTGGGGTGGCAGGTCACGCAGGTGGGGTGGCAAGACATTTCTTTAGGGTGGCAGCTGCTACCCTATGCCACCCTGGTGGTTTCGCCAATGGATATATGAGTGTCTGCGATAATGTGTGAATATTCAGGAGTATCCTTGTGTGTTGGTTGAATATGTTGGTGTGTGAGTGCATGTGTAAATACATTTGTAAAGATGTGCTATGTCGTTTGTTGTACGTACATATTGGTGTGTGTTTGTGTGTGTGTTGGACCTATCAGACCTAAAGGCTTTCACACAGAAATCCCCTTTTACGCCTGCCTTAGCATAATATAATTAAAACAGTGTGATTTAGGACGGTGGGTTCCAGGGGTTCAATAACTCTGGCTGGGGTCCTCAAAATCTGTGGATATAGCCTGTTTACATTTCCCTGATTTATTCTGGTCTGATATTAACTTGTGACTGTAACCCAGAGTTATTGGTCTCTCTGCCTCTCCATATTACTGTAAAGAGGAAAACCTGACAGATGTAAGGGTTAAGGCAAGCTACTTTTCAGGAAAGTTGTCATGATCCAGAATGCCTTATCAGGGATAAGATCCTAGTGGAGATTAAAATTGCATTTACGTGATTTGAAAAACTGTTGCTTGTTATATAGCCTTCCCTTTGGCAGATATACATGTTTTCATTTTCTCAAAATACTATTGTTTGTTTCCAATATAGCCTCTCATGTCTGTTTGAAGAAAAACGATTTCCATAAATTGATCTGTATCTTCAGAATACAGAGAATCTATTATGTGAATTTGGCTGCGTGGGGAAAATACGTTACCTTGGGCCGTAAAAGAGGTCTCATAATCTGTTTCAATTTGGTTTCATCCATGACACTTGGTGGTTGGGGAGATCATATTTCACAATCAATCTTCAGCTATCTTTAAGGTGGTGGAGGCAGATTTTTGTTTTATTCTTCCACGTTTTCCTAATTTATCAACAATTGATTCGTTTATGCTTATTGGGTTGCCCTTGTGGATAAAACCGGTGTGTGTGATCCTGCCCTGACTGAAAAAAAAACTGGTGTTTCTGTCAAATATTGTTCACAAATCTGTCTAAATCTGTGTTAGTGAGCACTTCTCCTTTGCCGAGATAATCCATCCACCTCA
>JAODTR010006390.1:0-57377 GCA_025399935.1 Amblyopsis rosae | reverse complement strand
AGCAAACTTAGGGTAGGCTAATTGAATCAACCTGTCAATCATCTGGTTTGAGAGGCTGCAATGTTTTCACTTTGGCTAATTGTTGACTCCTAAAGTTCATTATTGTTCCAATAAAGACCATTCAATTATAAAATGAGCTGGCTACACAGGTTGTCATTTTTCACAACCTGGGGCGAGGCGGGGTAGTGATTGTGAAAGTAATATAGTAATGTAACTAGTAACGTAACTAAATACATTTAATACCCAGTAATATGTAAAGTAATATTATTACTTTTTGAAGGATTAATAAGTAACTAGTAACGCATTGAGTAACTTGCCCAACACTGCAAGTGATGTAATGTAATGTAATGCAAGTTAAGATGACAGTTAATGGAGGATGTGGGGAGGGTACCCAACTGATTATGTATTATTCACTGTTAGGTGTGATGTCACCATCACTACTATACAGCACACCTAACCATGTGTGTGTGTGTGCGTGTGTGTGTGTGTGTTGCAGAGGCTCTGCTCTATCGATGCATGTTTCTTTCATCTTCACCTCCAGCATATGCTGCTATTCATACATCTGAGGGGAGGAACGGGGCATTTATTTATTTACACTGGGCATGGTTAGATGTAAAACATGTAGGTTAAAGTTTAATGACATGATCTGAAATATACACAATGTGACAGAATGAGTCCATGGCTACACACGATAGGGCTTACATGGTGTGTGCATATGTATTAGCCCTAAACCACCCACGTCTGCTGATGCATTCTGTTTTATGTAGTTGACACAATTAGGCTATACAGTGCGACAGCATCTGCAGACGCAAAAATGTCCTGCTGTGATGATTACATGTTCTTTAGCACCCCCTAAAGGCTTTCTTTAGAACTTTGAGGATTGTGGTATAGGTAGTATAGGTACTTTTCTTATGGGGATGATGTGGTTACCATTAAACAACAACACTTCTATGGAATTGCATTATTGCATTAATATATTTTTTCTTACAGGTGAAGGCATTGGGAGGGTATACTTTCACGCATCAATGACAATACAAGCATTCCAAATCCATACTGATTTAAGATTATTGATTGTTATTAATAGAATATAATTGTCATCATTAAATCCTCTTTCAAATATTTTGATCTTTACAGAAACATTTTTTTTCCACGTCATGTTGTGTTGTGTCATGCACATATCCTTGTGAATTCCTTAATATATGCCTATGTGTACAACAATTTCCCCTTAGGGATCTATCTAAAGAAAGTATCTACAGGAAGTTACATTATAAAGAAAGTCACTGACACTGCCCATATTTGTTATCGTTTGATCATGGTTTTACCCCGGTTGCCCTGTTGGATGAGTCAGCCATTCTCTACAACATGCATTTTACTGAAGGTGTGGTGGCTCCACGGCTTAAAGGTGGACTCAGTCATTGTAAGCTAATACAACTTTTGTCAAAATCACTTTACAAATTTAGAAGATTTTAAACTGCCTGCATTTAACCCCATTTCTGGCTTACTGTACACATGTGTAAATCACTAAAAAGCCACTAATAGTTAATACAGTTAAACTAGTTAATAATAAAAGTTAATAATTGTTTATTAAACCTTTTGGGAGGACTTGGTGAGAAAAGGTGTGACGAACAGAGAGGTGGTCCTCCCTACTTCCTTCTTTGAAGATTTTATAAAAATGAGCTGGTCCTGCCTCACTTGACTCTACATAACTTCCTTCCTAGTGAGTCTCTCCTGGGCTTTAACACATCACCACCCACATTCTCAGGAGCATTTGTCAACATGGGCAACTTTGCCGCTAATGAGGGTCTATCGATCTTTGCCATTGTGAGTGCTCTTATTTCTTATACCTTTCCAATATTGTACAGTATAATATATAAATTAAGTGTTGATTCATTTGTGTATTTTGGTTGAATTTTGTTTCATTATTGTTAATGACTACTTGTTCTTTTCATTGCACAATAAAGTATATGTGCATCAGCGATCATTTTGTATTATATTCTTATAATTCTATATAATTTCTCCCAAGCAGTGATATTTATTGATTGACTTGAATTTGGGGATTTCTGACATTGGTTCTGTGCTGTAGCCTATACAGAATGCTTTTGGTGTCAGTCTGACTGTGATTTCCTGTCTGTTGCAGCTGGTGTGGCTTGGAATAAACGCATACCTGTTTGTTCAATTCTACATGAACTTTCTAACTGAAAGATGGTTTTACACCAGGGTTCTCTTGGGGGTAAGTGTTTTAACACCAGGGTTCTATTGGGGGTAAGTGTTTTAACACCAGGGTTGTCTTGGGGGTAAGTGTGTGTCACTCAACCCCCAATGCTCCTCAATTATAAAGACTTAATCATAACACATCCTCAAACGTAGGCATTTTATTTTTAGTTCATTAATTTCAGACCATACTGTACAAGGTAAAATGCTATATTCTAAAGGAGAAGTAAAACCGCAAAAAGAGGTAAACCAAAAACACAAGGCACAAGGTATGGATTTTATTAAAAATATAGAAAGCATTTGTAAGGGCTAAGACACTTATGCATTTTAGCTGCAGCCTATGTCAGAGTGTTTCTGACACTGGTACTTTTCTTCCACGTTTTCTAAAATGCTATATATTAAGGTTTCTGAGTCGAGCAAAAGTGAAATATTGTCAAATCAAAGTCAGGTTTCTAAACGTGTTCACATCATCAAACTCTTCCAATTGCTTCAAAGAGAGTATCATTTAAATTGTGGATCTCCAAAGAAGTTAGACAGGTGAAGCAATTTGACAATAACGGCTGTACATTTGTATATAACACACACACGCACACTGCAAATTATAAATGCAGGGAATGGTATTAGTGCAACACTTCCTTTTGCAACATGCAGTTGTTGTAAGGTAAGAATGTACCAACACTTGAGTATATACCCTATCAGCTATTTGCAGAAGCAGTGGGTATATGTAGCAACCAGGTTAGCAGTTAGAGGAAAGGGGGCCAGCCAATCCAACCACTGCTTTGTTCCTAAATATTTACTGAAGTAGGCCACAACAGTTTTAAAATGACGATTCCGCAGCCCTGAAAGTAGCATGTCCACAGCCAACACCTCATTTGAGAGTTATCGCTCCAGTACTTATCGACAGCTATAGTGCTTATCAACTGCTATCTTGAGCAGTGACGGAAAACACAGGCTCACAGCTGGGTTTGTGAATACAGCTGGTTGCATATGTGGCTAGCCAATAGCAGAAGTAAAAGCAAATTTATTTATAATTTTTTTATTTTGTATTTCATTTCGTGTGTATGTGTCTCTACAAGTAACATTTCCTCATGCATACCTTGCCGTTCATAGGCATCACAGAAATAACAAATATTAAATTATTATAATGATTTTATTAATTATGAATTGCTCATTCTGTAATTATTTCTAATTAGTATTATACTAATTGATTGTTATTAATGTATTATAATTGTTAATTGTTAATGATTAATATTAGATTATAATTGTTAATTATTCAAATTATAATTATTATTCCCTCTCATTCTCAGGATGCTCTGTCATGGGCCAGAGCACCTGCCGCCTGTCTTAACTTCAACTGCATGCTGATTCTATTGCCAGTATGCCGGAATCTTCTCTCCTTCCTCCGTGGGACCATTCAGGTACTTGTGTTAAGTTAAGGCCTCCTAAGTAGAGAGTGTTAAGTATGTCATATGTGTTAAATATGTGAGTCTATGAACTCAAAACATCTAAGTTGGTGGGTGGGGGGAGGGGCTGTTTTATATTGATATCAATATTAGAAAATATTTGGAATAAAAATAAATCCTGATGTCATTTTTGAAGGACTGGTGAGTTATCTATATCTGTAAGAACACATTCACAAAGACAGTCACAAAATTAAAGTTAGATCTAACTGTCAGTCCCTTAAACCTACACCTAAGATAATTAAATCTTTGTCATATTTGTCTTTTTTTCAGTGTTGCAGCCGCACAGCTGCCCGCCAACTGGACCGCAACCTGACGTTTCACAAGCTGGTGGCTTACATGATTGCCTTCCACACGGGTACAGGCTGTACAATTACGCTCTAATCCTGATTTAGCATAACAGCATATGTTAGGACCAACTTCTAATCAGAAACGCAGGAAAGGTTGAAAATACAGCACAATACAGCATACATTTATGGGTTTCAAATGTTTAAAAGCAGAATGTTATCTATTGGAATGAGGAAAAATTGGCAGACATCTGAGAAACATGGGTTTAAATTCCTTCCCAATGTAATGTATCAATCCTGTGCACCATACCTTTTGGTTGACAGCCATCCACATCGGAGCCCACTTGTTTAACTTTGAGTGGTTCATGGACGCCCAGCTGAACAGAAACAGCAGCCTGCTGCCCTTCGTGCTGTCCCAGATCGGTAATGGGGACAACGCCTCGTATCTGAATCCTATCAGAACAAATGAGACGGTGAGTTCCTTTCTCCTGTGGTGTATCACTATTCATCTCTCTGGTTTAAAATACTTTACAATCCACTCCTAAAAATGTATGGCTGTGCCCCTTGTAGTATATCAATAATTGTTTTGTTTTTTAAATAATTACAAATTAAAGGTTGGATCGGAGCCTCCATACTTCACAACTTTTTCATTAGTCATTTATTTTTTGGAGTAGATTATAAAATAGTGTTTGACACTTTGAAAACCATCGCTATAGACAAGTGCACCTCTAAGGGACACAAAAGTAAATGCCACTGATTGTTTATGTTGGTTGCAAAACGCACACAGTGAACGTGATTGATGGGTGCTGGTGCATGGCTTCCTCACAAGTGAGGGGGAAGTTAGCCAAGAACCACTAACTGTCACAGTAGGACGCAATATAAATAAAGGAGAACAGTTTGGCAAGCGGGGATGTCCCTAATAGCAGACCTTCAGCTTGGTGGATAGTATAATCTTAAATGACACCTTGACCCTGAGAGACATCATTTCGGAGACGATATCGGTACAGGTGCTTTTATTGTCACATACATGTACCGAAATTGATCCTCTGCATTTAACCCATCCCTCAAGGGAGCAGTGGGCAGCCGCTTTGCAGCGCCCAGGGACCAACTCCAGATTGGAGCCAGTGTCACTGGTCACATGACACTGGTTGGAGAATGAACCTAACATGTTTATAGATTTTACTTTTAAATCTTTAATGGCAAATTGTATGGAATTCTTTTTGTTTTCAAATTCACATAAAATATATACTTTTTATAAACTATATATAATGAACTAATATTGGTGTATTTCATTCAATTTATTGAATTATTAATTAATAAATAAAATAATTAATTAATTAATCATAGACTTTCGAGGCTGTCCTGAAACTAAAATATGATAGGGTCAACCTCCAATGTACGCAGATAGGTTTTAGTGTCTTTTAGTAAGAAGTTAAACCCATGTTTAGATGCCTGACCTATCACTATACACCGTTGCTATGGCCATCTGTCTAAATCTTGCATTTCTTTTGGCGACAGAACCCTACCATAGTGATGTTCACCACCATTGCCGGGCTCACAGGTGTGGTAATCACCCTGGCTTTAATTCTCATAATCACATCATCGATGGAGGTGATCCGTCGCTCCTATTTCGAGGTCTTCTGGTACACCCATCACCTCTTCGTCATCTTCTTCATTGGGCTGGTGTTCCACGGTTACGGGTAAGTCAGCGTAGGAGTTAAACACAAGTTCGCCAGCTCCACACATCCAACAGAGTGGGTGGCCCTAGCCTAGAGGAAAACACCAGGATCTAAGACCTAAACATATGCTTTGCGGTATCATATAGCATAGCACCTTTAAATGTATATCTCTTTGCGCACAAGTAATTTCTGATCAACGCTGTGCTGCCGGCCCTACAGGCGAATCGTACGGGGACAAACATTCACCAGTCTGGCGGAGGCAAAGCCCACGGAATGTGCTGACAGTTTTGACAACTGGGGACAGAATGGAACTCACTGCCCCGTGCCCAGATTTGCTGGAAATCCACCAATGGTGAGCCAAGAATAACTGCCGATGACACACTCTTTTGTTCATCAATATAGGCCCACTGTATATCATATTGTTTATTCGTGTTTAATGTAATAACACAAGATATCCACTTCTACAGACATGGAAATGGGTGTTGGGACCTATGATCCTGTACGTATTTGAGAGGATTATTCGTTTCTACCGTTCACAGCAGAAAGTGGTTATCACCAAGGTGTGTAGCTCGCCTATGATGAACATGAAGCACTGCATAACAGCATGTCTTTGTACAAGCACCCAGTGCCACAGGACAACACTATACTGTTTTTTCTTTTCATTGACAAAGATGTCCCTGTGCTAATAGCAGATACATTGCTTTTCCAGACATGGGTGAAGAAAGGAATGAATCTGATTGAATAGATGCCCTTGAAAATCTTATCAACGATGACTTGGATTGAATAATATTGTAGGACAGCTAACACTCACAATTTTACTCAGGCCATGAAATTAGTATATACGTAATAGTAGCCTACAGTATATCTAAATTAGATCTGTATCCGCCTTGTCACGTGCAACAGAACTGATATACCGGTATTAGGAGTCCCGGAGATGACAGTCACGCGTGGTGTGTACACATCCACGCGGCTCTGAGCAAAGTCTAACCATTCACATAAACTCAAAACACAAGGAAAGTTCTCCCAGTTGTGTAATTAGTTAGGTTATCTGAAAGGGATCTGAAAGGACTGTCTAACAACATCGTCTTTGAAAGTAAATCATAAAACAAGCATGTCAGATTTGGCCCCAGGAGTGACATAATTTCTAGACTGTACCCAGAGCCATGTATAGAGAGAGTTGTGTCATTTCCGCTCACTCCACTGGACCGCATTTTCACAGCAACGGAGCCTCAAAATAGATCCCGTAAGTTAGCCTAAATACTAAAAGTACACTACACATTCTATTTTAAATGTAAATAGTTGCATTTATTGACTACAAATTACCAAATGTAGTTATATATCTGGACATATTAAAAAAAATTCAAATTGCCCACCAAGCACTTCCTGGAACAATTCTGCCATGGGTTTTACCTCTCCATAAACCATGTGACCGTTGACAATTTTGTATTTCCGTTGGTGTAACTCTGTTATTTCCATGGCTCTGACTGTACCCAATCATCTCTGGTCTATCCTACACCCCTCCCGTCAGATAGCCAATCAAGTTAGGGAGTGATAATTAAAACCAAAGTGCATCGCCAACAGAATGGGAACGTTTGGCAAAATGACATGACAATAACACTCTCATAACGGCTACTATTACCCAGGTGGTGATGCATCCCTCTAAGACCCTGGAGCTACAGATGAAGAGGAAGGGCTTCCATATGGAGGTGGGTCAGTACGTATTTATCCAGTGTCCCAGTGTGTCCAGCCTGGAGTGGCACCCCTTCACGCTGACCTCCGCCCCAGAGGAGGACCACTTCACCGCCCACATCCGAATCGTCGGCGACTGGACGCAGGGCCTGTACGAAGCCTGTGGCGGGGACCGGACCGAGACTCAGGAGGCATGGAAACTGCCAAAGTAGGTTAAAGGAAGATCGGTGGGCAGTTTCTGGATTATTGGTAAAGGCGTATTAGGTTGAGGGGGAATAAAAACATTTTTTTAATGATGAATCACAACCATTATAACACGCATTATACAGACTTCTGTACAATACCACCTGCAAGTCCAATTAGACCACAACCTCATGGAAAGCTTGCAGAGCATGCCTGCCATTAACATCTGGTGTGCAATGCATTGTTGAATTACCTTCTCACCCATTCATTCAGTAGCCAATACTGTTGCCTGGATACGTCAAAGTCAATTCCGGTGGAAACAGGGTCTGTATTAAATGTAGTAGGAGCTGGAGGATGCCAACAATGTCTCAAATTGTGAAAAGATGTAAGCTATCTCCTTAGACACAATGATTTAGATTAAAATATCACTACAGTGAATGGAGAGATGTCTTCTGTGTGGGAAAAAAAAACTACAGAGTGATCGTGATTATTAAGGTATAGGCTACGTGTAAACTTAAATACAGTAATAATACACTGCAGTGTTATTTGTCAGTTAGAGATTATATTTCTATGATTAATCGTCTTCTACCGTACTACCGTTCATCTTTAAGCGTCAGCGGGAAAAGTGTTAAAGGCATATTAGCAAGTCATGTGCTCACCTTGCGCGCAGGGTGGCGATCGATGGCCCCTTCGGCACGGCCAGCGAGGACGTGTTCCGCTACGAGGTCGTCATGCTGGTGGGCGCTGGAATCGGGGTCACTCCATTCGCCTCCATTCTCAAGTCCGTGTGGTACAAGCACATCCAAAACAACCAGGAGGTGTTCACTAAGAAGGTGATGGAAATGTTTGCTTGTTTTGGGTTTCCCTATGGGGACATGTTTTGACACTGTGGCCTATAATGTCAATGATACACTTATTTAAAAAGCATAACATGAAGGATACAAATATGGCTATACATTCAAATGTAGGCTATATTTTATTCATGTGACAATCAAATACCTGTATTGAACCCCTTGGACTTGCTCATCTCTGATCCCAGATCTACTTCTACTGGCTGTGTCCAGAGACGCAGGCCTTTGAGTGGTTTGCAGACCTGCTGCAGTCTCTGGAGGGACAGATGACTGAGAAAGGCATGGACAACTTCCTGAGCTACAACATTTACCTGACCCGCTGGAAGGAGACAGAGGTATGGAGGCTGGCTCATTGGGAAATGGCACTAGTGTTACCAGCTTTAGAGGCAATTATGTAGCAAATGAGGAGATAGAGGAAGGCTTTATGTTTTAATGGGAGAACCGTAATTATAGTAACTAATAACAAGTAATATTAATAACTAGTGTAATAGTTATTAGAATAAGTAAGTATATGCGTACAAATACATTTGCTAGTAAAACGGAAATAGATAGCCTATAGTCAACCCTATTCCTGCAGGGTTGAACATGGGATTAACCCTTAACTGGAAAGGTGCAAATATCCTCTCCATACACTAAGAGAATGCATCTCACCTACACATTAATTTATTGAGGTTTTACCTTGTTGTTGTCTTAGTCACAGCTCTTTTTTTCTCATCTTCGATCACAGGCCGCCCACTTTAGAGTTCACCACGAGGCGGAGAATGACCCAATAACAGGGCTGAAACAGAAGACTCTTTATGGCAAACCCAACTGGAACAATGAGTTCTCCAACATTGGGGCACAGCACCCGGGGTAAGGCTCTGTCACATGTAGGACTCCTGGTGGTTTTCAAACTGAGTTTAAGGGAGTTTCTCCTGTAATTAGCTGTGTCAATGCAGAAGAAAGAAAGAAAGAAAGAAAGAAAGAAAGAAAACGAAGCCATTAGCAAAATGTCATTAACTCTACCAGCCCAGTTGCCATAAATGAATGTGCACATAGAGTACATGTCTGTATGCGCACATTCAGGTCAGAGATGTACAACTGTCCCAAGACTATTTTTCATTTAACTCATCGATCCAATTCTTGTCAATTTAGGTTACCCATCTTAATGATAAATGACCAAAAACCCAGTCAGCGAAACAATGAACAGATACCAATAACAATTCTCAAACTACATTATTAGCATTATATCAATATCCAGAATAGACCTTGTGGTTGAAACTGGTTTTACAAATTCACTGTTGTACTTCAAGCAAGCGAGCATACCACACCCACACCTGAATGACGAGTGTCCCACACATCTCTCTACTCCACCCCCGGTGGAGCACCTATAGGCTCACACTGTCCTCTACCCCTCCCCTTTGGTCACAAGCCCTTTCCTGCACAGTTCTGTTTAAAGATTAGAACATTGAGCTTGTGTGTAGTAAAGTCAAGCAGTGTAGTGTTAATAACATTAAAATTGTGTATATGTGTGTGTGTGTGTGTGTGTGTGTGTGTGTGTGTTCAGCACCAAGGTAGGTGTGTTTCTATGCGGCCCCACTGTGCTGGCGAAGGCTCTTGGGAAAAAGTGCCGGTCTTTCTCGGAAGGAGGCGTGGAGTTCATCTTCAACAAAGAAAACTTCTAGAAGTTTCTGGGAATGTTGACAAAACAGTTTACATAGGGGTCAAAGGTCCTTAACAGGTTCCTAACTGTTAGGAACCTTACATTTGGACCACCTGTTTAGGTATTTAAGTCAAAGCTGTTTCCCATTTTTAAATTATTTGAAATGATTTGACAGTTCGTTGGCTAGCTGCAAATTATAACATTTATTAAAGTATAACATAAATATAACTATAGTGGGGTTAATTATCTAATATCTATATAGATAGTGTTACAAATAACTGCAGGTCATACATTTAACATTTAAAAAAAACATTGAATGCACTGACGCTAGTGAAGGGAATATATTAATTTCCATGTAAGGTACAGTAGTAGTATTTAATGAGCCATGTTCGAGCAACACATTTCTTCAGCACTCATATTGACTGCCACTACTTATCTGCAAATACGATGACATCCACCGATGGCAGTGGCCAATGATTTATCTGGTGTGTCACATCACTTTTAGCTGGCTAAATGTTGTGCTGGTTACTTGCTGAATGACTGGGACAACAGTGGCCTACTCAGTTACAGATTCAAAGAAGATCCAATAGGTGGTAAACAGCCACTGGTTGGCTAAATTGTTATTTTAAACATTGGTATTGGCCCAGAAATTGGTAATTTATATTCACTGATAGCTCATCATATGAACAATACAAGAGTTATACTCGATGATACAACATGGAAGTAAGTAGCTCCCAGGTTTACCATATTATCTTGTTCTTTTATGTTACGTCAAGTATCAAGTAAAATTCTCATTTCGCTGCTTTTAGTGTTTTGTATTTGTGCACCTACAAAATATGGCAATCTGGCTAACAGGACTTTGCAGGCTAGCCAATATGTAGCGTACTAGGAACTGTATTGCCATTTTCCGTGTGTGCAAATATAACGCACTCCATAACTGAAGCTTGGCATGCATAGAGGGCATTTGTCCCTAAGTAAATACATGTGAATATGGATGACAAAAAAAATGTTGCTTTTACAATATGTACTTTTTTTTTTTTTTTCCTGGATAAATAAATTGTTTGCTGTTGTAGGTGGAGTTGAGACACAATATAGCCAATACTGTACAATTATTTGTCAAGTTCAACTGTTCATAAGGAAGCATTGAGAAATTCCTGAACTTAAGAACATTGTGGTGATGGCACAATGTTGTTACTTGAGGTTATCTAGAGTTCAAATCTATATCAATAAAACATTTAGGCCTAATACAGTGATTAACTCAAATGCAATTCTTCTGTATTTAAGGATTTTCAATGATTTCCACAGCAAACAATCTTCCAGACAGTCTACCTGAAATCTACACATTTAGTAGTAAGTAAGCACAAAGTGGTGGTGACCACTAACACTTTTTATAAACACAGTTGTCCACATAAGTTACTCAACAGAGAAGTCCAAGTTAAAAATATTTTCAGATTTTGGATTATATTTGATACACATTTCAAAATTGAGGCAAACCACATTACTTCAGTAAAATAACTTTTCACATGACTGAACATTTCTTAAATGGGCTGGGTTATATTTATTGCCTTTTTGTTTCTGAACCAACAGACCTGTACAAAATCTCCCTGTACACACGACATATAATTAAATATGTGCATGAAATCATATTTGACTTAACTTTGAACTATACATACGTCTTCATTACATCAGCACAACATGAATACACTGTCAAATGATCACTATCCTATAGATGCTGAAAAATCGCAGGCTACAGACCGTTACGTGTACTCCGTTAATTCCAGGTAGCCTGCAGATAGTGACAACAAATAAACTACATGCAGCCGCTCTAAATGCCTCATTCTCTTCCCCAGTGAACAACAAATGAACATGAGAAGATGCCGTAGATGTGGCACTTGGTCGCCCCCTGGTGGATGCTGAAACACACTGCAATCTCTTTTCAGCGGCCGTAGTGTGTGTAATAATGCTGGTGTATATGGGTGCGTCCTATGCTATGGCAACTGCGAAAACGCTGACAACACAGTACATGGTGCGATTCTCCCACCTCACAGTACAGCTCCCTGTGTAGAGACACACAGGATACAAGCATTAAAACATAACTCAACGGAAGAACTGAACAGAACACAGTTGGCTACTCCAGTAACATAGTGCCCTTTACCGTCCATGCCAGTGTCCCAGTAGCAGGAGTTGGCTGTGTGGAGGCCTGCGCCACTTTTCTGCATCACTGCACACGTCACTACACAAAGGAGCAAACATTAGTCGGGTTGAGTCAACATTTTTAGCAACAAGACATCAGTCTCACGTTTCATTTATTCATTTTTCAGTACAAATAAATGGTGCAATAATACAAGCACTCACAAGGAGACAAACATACCAACGTATTTGTACGGCTTTCCCTGCTTCACCAGCTGTGTGAGGGAAAGCTCCACAATGCTGGATGTCCATTTGTTCACCTGGTTTTGGCTGTAGTCTACGCCGCCTATGACGCTTTCAATACACTAGGGAAGGGACGCGCGCACACGCACACACCATTTGTTGTGAAGTGGTTGTCATTGGAGAAGTGCTTCAGGATGTTAGATCACAGACAAAACATGGCACTAAACATTTTACAAGGTGCATGTAATATGCAGTTTAAACTATTAGTTGTGTAAAAAATATATTAAAAAAGACATGACTACACAAACTATTTAAAACGAATAGTGCGTTACCTCTTTGACTGTGTTAGTTGCTTCGTCGGGGTTGAAAGAGCTCTGTAACAAAAACATGAATACATATTATGACCACACCTTACCGTAACATCCTTCTAGCATTAGCATCATAGCACAGGCTGACCGCATACTCTAAAACAGAGTACACAAATTGACCTAGAGTACCGTAGGACTTGACAGAATACGAATACATTATATACCGTATATTGCAATAATATTATAGCCTACTTTATACAATTGTGTCGCGACGCTAATTCTAAAACCGCATACGGTAATCTATAGAATAACTTGATAAAGCAAATTTAGCAAAGCTGCTAACCTCGTCTGTTGGATGATATTCCTCCATGCTTGAAACGTCTCGTTGGTGATATATGATTTGAGTATTATCTGTTAAATTAAATAGATGTTTGGACCATAGAGCAGAACACAATTCCCAGCCCGAACTTCCTGGATGTCAACAGCAAAACCAGAAAAGAGGGTAATGCAATCAGGATTAGCAATGACTTCTATGATGCTGCCATCTACCGGTAGCAGTGGTTATAATCTGTTTCCCAGCACCTGCGCTTTCTAAAATAAATAAACCAAAACTTCTCACGCCGTCGTGAAATATAAATTACGGAATTTATTTGAAAACGATTTAATAGTATCACAAAAATACATATAATTAAAATGTTCATATAATAATAAGAGAGAAAGACTATAATGTAATTGTATAAAATTGATTACAAAAAGTGCAAATGTGCATAGACATGATACAAATAAATATTTACATCTTCACAGTATGAAAAAACACAAACAGATACGCACGCAATCACATGCACAACTTGAAAGGCTCACATATGTGAAATTGTGCCACCCATATAAGTTAATAAACTTCTAAAAATCACAAAAAAACTGCAGAATGATACAACATTGATAATACATGTGCCATAGTGGCGCGGGACTCGACAAACAGGTGACTCAAATACAGTGGTTCGGTTAACACAAGGCACAGGAGCCTGGTGAAAGGTGCACGCCACATATATCTAATAAAATAAGTGAGTGGGTGCTATCTGTCAATAAAGCACTTGTGAAAAAGGCATGTCCAGGCAAAGAAACAACCTCATGAACCACTCCTGCAGTCTCTGCAATACGGTGAAAGGGTTGGTTTATTGGATTAAGAATCTGTGATTGGCAGGTCTGTGTCGGGGCGGTGCCGCAGTTGTCCCCCTGGTGGTTATCACAGTAATGTGCAGGTGTTAGAGCGAGCTCCCCTGACACCGGGAGACAGTGCCTTGTGCTCCGGACCGCCCGTGACTGGGTCCTTATTGTTGCTGGTAGAAGCAATGGAGGGGGGCTCTGTCTTGGTACGCTCCCCGCTCACGGTGGCAGCCAAGGGGGGTTGGCTCCGCCTCTCCTCCGTCGGCTTGGAGCGGGAGAAGGACAGCTTCCTGAACAGAGAGAGCTGAGCGGCACAGAAAGCACACACACGTTCTACCTTTGTCCTTGATGGGTGGTTGAAAATAACACAGGATCTGCTTCCCTTTGTACCTTTTTGTTTGAAACTGACTGGTCCTTGAGATCCTCCGTCCCATTGGCTGGTTTGGTGCCGACACCAGCTTTCTCTTCGGCTTGGGTGCCAGGCCCCTCTGTGATGTCAGATGCTGTTTTATTTAGACGCAGCGTCAATGAAATACTGTACACTGTATTCTGTACTCTTCTTGGTATTGCAATGGTATTTCTTACAATGCGAATAGCAGATACAGAGTATTAATAATGAGACACGGTATTCGCAGCAAATAGGTCACAGCGGACACTCACCGTTTGTCTTGCCATCCAGTACAGGCTCCTCAGGTTTCTAAATGTGTCAGATTCAGCATTCAATAAGGGCAAATATTGTCATCGAGGCATCGAGACAAGCACACATCGATAGTCTGACAATAATAGAGGTGAGTACGTTTGTACTCACCGGACTGCGACGCGCTTCCGAGTTCGAGCTGCCCACACTTTGCGGTGATTGTTGCTCCGTCGCCACAGTTTCGTGGTTCTCTTCTTCTTCTTCTTCTTCATCATCCTCCTCCTCCTCCTCCTCCTCCTCCACCTCCACCTCCTCCTGCCCTTCTTCTGCTCCCTTCTCATTTCTCTCCTCTTCCTCATCTGAGCTGCTCTCCGGGGAGCTGGGGACCTGGCAGGAGAAATGCATGAGTGCATCTGGAGCTACCCTCAATTGAAGGCAGTACATAGCGGGGGATTGAGACGCTTCAGGCAAGCTCTGGGCACTATGGAGATTACAGGGACGAGAGAAGCTCTACGGGGGACAAACAATACCTGCAACACTCTTCTGACAGGTAGCGGTGCAGCGGTTAACAATGAGATAACAGCTGTCAAACACACATTATCTAAGAAAGGGGGTAGACTTTAAATTACTGCTACAACCAGCTAAGACACTTGATGGCAGGTGAGAGAGAGGGATCACCAAGGGACCTCAAACACAAAGGATGGTTTGGGAACAAATGATGATGCGGACTACACAAGGTGGGTAAAAGCAAAAGCTCACCTTTAAACTCACATTAAACACTGATGTCATTAAAAGAACAAGACAATATTATTATGCCCAAGACAGACATGTTTATGCAGAGGTCCAGAGTGTTTTCACATTTAAATTCTTCAGGAAAAATGTAAGAAGCAAACTTATTTTAGACCAGGAGATAAATGTAACAAAGAATGATATTTATTGTAAGTAAAGACAACAGATTTAACTGATAGAAAAGCAAATGTCCAAAACGAAAATGTCACATTGTGATAAACCTTAAGATACTGCAAATCAAGGCAGTAGTTTGGTATTAGCAAAATATTTGAATATTGTGGTCAGTTTGTATTCTATATTACAAAAGTGTATGTTTGACCTGTTCTGAGGTTATTGCTTTTAAGTTTTCCTTCATAATACAGACAAGCTATACAGTATACACTACATTGTCCCCAGTATAACAATACTTGCCAGTAGTCTTTAACAGGTGACTGGTTACAACCATTTGAGACTTTGGACTCACAATGTCACCATAACCCTTAAGGAAAATATATGTAGTATTGTACTGAGTACCTTTGACATTTATTTAGTTGCCAAGAGCCTAAATAAATTGTCTTTGAAGTACGACACTGTGAGAAAAATGTAATTGAATCATTTTGTATGCTAAGCCCTACTTAAAAACAAATAGGCAAATAAAAACAAGTTATATATTTGACAGGAAGAGGCGTGCAATGAAAAAGGATAATTATTCAGCGTTCAGAGTTGTGAACAGAACAGTGGTGAACGTTCGTGGCGAACATATTTGCTTTGAACTTGAATTTTGAACGATTTGTGTAAAAATCTATATTTAATATTTCTAGATTTAAACTGTCACCCTTTGTCCATCTTCAATAGGTGTTCGCCAAGAACTAGCTTACAATTGCTGACTAAAACTTTAAAAAATGTTAAAGCAAAAACATTTTCACAAGCTATAAATTGAGAGTTGTGAAAGAGGCACTGTTTTCATCAGAAGTCAAACCACCATTGTGTTTGGACCAAGTACTGGGCACATGCACTGCTGTGCATAAGTGCAGACTAACCAATTACACCAATACACACCAAGTACACACTGTCCCATTGACCTAAACAGTGTTCTTATGGTGTTACTTTAGATTGAGGTACTGAGGTAAAACCTCTTCCCAGAAGCCCTCCGATTGGCCCGCAGCCTGCCCCTTAGCGCCAGATCTCTGTTTACCTCCAGGCTTTTGTTTTTTGGCAGACTCTCTCTTTTTGTTCTCCTCCTCTTTACCATCTTGTTCCTTGTCTTCACTCTCTTGTTCCTCCTCGTCATCACTCTCTTGTTCCTCATCTTCACTCTCGTGTTTGTCTTCCTCATCTTCACTCTCTTCTTCCTCATCTTCACTCTCTTCTTCCCCTTCTTCCTTGTCTTCACTCTCTTGTTCCTCCTCGTCATCGCTCTCTTGTTCCTCGTCTTCACTCTTTTGTTCCTCCTCGTCATCGCTCTCTTGTTCTTCGTCTTCACTCTCTTGTTCCTCTTCCTCCTGTTCCTCTTCCTCATCTTCACTCTCTTGTTCCTCACCTTTGCTCTCTTCTTCCTCATCTTTGCTCTCTTCTTCCTCCTCGTCTTCGCTCTCTTGTTCCTCCTCCTCCATATTATTGCTTTCTTCCTCACTCCCCTGCTCCTCTTCTTCTTTATTCCCCTCTTCAACTGCCTCATATTTCCCCTCTGTTTCCTCCTCCCCATATTCCACTGCCTCGTCCTGCTCCTCCTCCTCCTCCTCCCCACCTTCCTCATCCTCTGCAGAGGCTTTTCCGGAAGCCTCCGACTCCTCTCCTCCTCTCTCATCTGTTTCTGCTTCGCTCTCCTCCTCCTCCGCCCATGGAAGAAGAGTGGCACTCTCCTCTTCGTCCTCTGTGACCTTATCTTCTCTTTGGCTAACCTCCTCCTCCTCCTCATCTTCATCTTCAGACCTCAGTGTGACATCATGGCCGCTCTGCACTTCAGTGTGGCTCTCCTCCTCCTCCTCCTCCTCCTCCTCCACCTGGCTCAATGGGGTCTCTGGCGCTGCGATAGCGTCGAAGCTAACGGCGGTTCTGCTCGGCTCCGGCCGAGGACCTGCCGGATGCTGAGCTAAGCGCAGAGCTAGTGCTGTGTCGCGCCGCAGTAATTAATCCCGCGCCGGCTAATCCTGCGTCGGCTAAAGCGATGCTCACAATGCCATGATTCTGTGGGGTTTCTTCCCGCCTCTGCCCACCCTCTGTCGGTGTCGCAAGCTGGGGGCGAGAGTGTTTTTTGGTCTCTCGCATGTTGTTTTCGTTCTTCAATCGTTTGCCCGGACGCTTTGGACCTGACAATGCCCTCACTAACTGACCGATACACCCCAGAGCTACTTCCATCTAGAGCATCGTTAAAATTAAAGTCTTGGGGACGAGCCGTAGGTTGACTTTGCACGACTACAGGTTTGCTTTTCACGGTATTGGCCGTGGTCATCACTTCCTGGACCGTCACCTCTGTTGTTTTAGACTCGTGCTCCAAAAGACTGCTTTTCACATCTGAACCCCCACTAGTAGAGCCCTTTGTCTCTCTGAGTTTAGAATCTACAGTAGCGTTCCCCTCTTTGAACCTGCCGACCCCCATCAAGTGGCATTGCCCTCGATCTGGCCTGGGTTCAGACGTAGCCCTGGCTTTGCTAATGTCTGTCGAGCTAGGAGGGTTGTCGCTAGAGTCCAACAGCTCCTCCGCAGCCGTGATGTGTGCCCCCTTACCCGGGGGCGAGGACACGGAGACGCAACCCTGTTTATGAATCTTCGCCCCCTTTCTGTGGCTCTCTTTAACGTGTCGCCCTTCACCGGCCTCCCCATGCTTACCCTTCCTCTATCCCAGGTTGCAAGAGAGCAAGAAGAGGATTAGAGCAGAGGAAAGAGTTAGCGTGGACGTGAAACATGCAGAGGAGAATACGACTCTGAATGAAAACGTCAATAAACAAAGATGAATTGAAATGGAGTGAAATGTGAGCCACTGAGGCTACTCAGCTTTGATTCAACTTGTCATCCGGTTAGCTTTAGCGATGCGTGCGCATTATGAATACACAAAGGGGGCAACATTTTTTTTTAAAGAGGATGTATGGGGATGATTTAGGTACCTTCTGAACTGGGGAAAGCGTGAGTGTGTTATCGCTGGGGTCCATCTTCATTATGTGAGTCTGTAAATAAAATAAAAATAATTATAATTAAGTTACACTCACTATAGTAAACTCATAAGTCATTACACAATAATAATGCATGGGAAATACAATCAGATGAACAATAGCAACAACATGCTACACAGTTCACCCATTTGTAAATAATCCCTCTCTACATGGTATCATTGGTCCCGCCATCATCATTGCAATAAAGGAACAGGTATGTACCATGTTGAGGAGGTCTGTGGTGTCTCCCAGGCCTTTAACACTGTCGGAATCCATCAGGCTCTCCACAACGCAGTCTGTCTCACCCCTGCCTTGCTCTGCCAGATCACAGAAAAGACAATTGCTTGTTTACTCCAATCCACCAGTCCTCCTCAGAGAGGACTGTGAACTGTGAGTGGGCAAAATGATGTGGGCTACATTGTTATTCTTCAATAGCCAATACGGTACCGGTATTTGTATAATACTGTATATTCGTACAACGGGTGTTGATTGGTAAAGCTGTAAAGGCCAATGGTGACATTATAAATTAGATAACTTGATTTAAAAAAATGTTTTATTAAACCTTTATTTTACCAGGAAGAAAATGTACCTACTGAGATTTAAAATCTCTTTTACAGATAATCACATACTGAAATCAAAATTCAACATCTGTACCATCCAATGTAACTGAATAACAATAAAATACCATTACAGTTAAAAGAAAAACGCTAAAGCACACACTTTTAAAAACATTTACAAGCGGATAGGTTTTCATGCAATAATTTCAGCTTTGCATCAAACACACTCAGTGGTAAAAGGTTGTGCATTTGAAGGTCAACTTAAAGACCATTCCATGCAGTAGAAGCAGCTACTTTAAACGTCCTTTTCCCCCCATTTCTGTACGAACAGTTGGAACTTCTAATAAATAAACATTTGAGATGCACTGATTGTTTTAATGCATGAGCAGAGAATGACATCAAAGGTCCTGTGTGTTTTATAACCTGTTCTCCTTTGTGCTTTGTTTTCATATCAGGGTAGGCCAAGTGTGCATGTTAGTGCACGGGTGTATGGCCCACCAAGCGTTTTAGCTTGAGGTGCTGGTGTGCTTAGTGTGACATCTAGTGGCAGAAAGTCATATGAATTAACTTTCAATTACCGGCATCTTAAATTAGATTAATTTAAAACCTATTTAGAAAGCAACACGTCGTCTTTACATTTTCTAGAACGTTCCCCTGGGCAAAGAAACTTATCTCAAAACAGCAAATAAACAACTGGAAACTCCGAAGCGTCACACTAGCTGGGTAAACAGCCTCACTCTCCCAGACTTGTCTGCGAGCATGGCTAGCCGGTGTTAGCCCTTTTGCTAGCGGGACATGTTAAATTGCAGCGCACATTCCGGTTAGTTGCGACGGTGCATGTAAACACCAGGCCCAATCAGGTGACACTGCCATGCACACAGGTATTCCCATAACGAGTGACATGACAGGGAAGGAGCAGAAGGAAGAAGGGGAGGAGGAGGAGAAAGAGAAGGAGGGGAGGTAGGTACCCTTGTGGCGGGACCCTGCGCTGGCATGTCGGTGCGTGCCATTGTGCACCTGTCTGTGGGCCGGCTGTGGCGGGGAAAGCCTCGGGGGGACGGTCTGGCCAGCGGCAGGCAGCGGAGGCTTGAGGTAGCCGGATGTCTCAGTGGGAAGGGTGAGGGACAAGGCGCCAAATTGTTCCGGGGATCGCTCCTGTAGGGGAATGGGGGGGGGAAGGCAAAGACGGAACAGCGGCGAATGAAACACACTTATTACCTAGGGTGGTGAACTGCAGAAAGAATACGTATAAGAACTATTGTTCTTTTTTCTACAGTACAACACTGCTCAACTAGCAAAAAACCATTAGAAGGTGACTGATCCCTCCCTACACACATGTAGAGAGGGCAACCACTAAAATAAAATGCGTCTCATGACCTCTTTTGCGTGCGTTAAAGGTATAGTCAGCTATCGCATGCTAATTGTAAGCTAATACACTTTTTGTCAAATTCATCAAATATCGCCTCACATTTCGCCAGCTTGCCGTTCTCTGTGCGTGGTGAAAAAAATGATCCCGTACTTCTACACAGCCCTGGCTCCGTAAACAGGAACATAAACAACAAAAGCCGCAGTGCTACGCTTTGCTTCACAATGCGTTTCAATGTGTGGGGCCCTGCCGCGGCGGTATATTGTTTTGATTTGAGCTTAAAGTTAGCAAGCGTTCTCGAGATTTACTGACTCTGCCTTTAATCTTACATATCTTTTATGATATACTATATATATATATTAAAGTTTATACTACTTCTATTAACGTTTTTATAATGTATATGTTCCTCTATGTTGGAGGACTAGTAGGAATTATGGTTGAAGCATATTAATGAATGAATGAAAGACACCTTTTGTGTATACGGTGATGTCTTATCATACTTTCGAAACACAAACGTAATAACGCGTAATAACAAGACCCAGCGGCGATGAAGCCGTGGTGCCCACCCTCTCTCTCCTGCGGACCCTGGCGGAGAGGCTCCGTCGCAGGCCGTCTGCGCAGCTCTTCTCCAGCAGGTCCTCCGTCGCGTCGTCCTCCTCCAGGGTCACGACGCCCACGCTCGGGTCCCTCGGCCGAGCCAGCACCACCATGTGGCAGCCCCCGCACGACGCCTGCCGTGCACGCACACACACACACAGATAGAGACCAACATAGACACACGCACAGAGACAGACAGAGACAGACCAACAAACAAGTACATTTTACAATAGAAAATAAACATATTTTTAGAATTGTTTAATTACCTGAATGACAGGATATCAGTAATATAAATCAGTGGTCTCCAACACACCTGATTCAAATGAATGGGTCCTTATCAGTCTCTACAGAAGCCTGATAAGGCTTAATTTGAGTCAGGCTTTCATTTGAGTCAGGTGTGTTGGAGCTGGGAGACATCCCCCAGGAACAGGGTTAACCGATGTAAAATATTACATTAAACATCCGTTAATATAGACAGCATTATAATATTTCAAATTAAAATAATGTAACGACGACGGCAGAGAAAGTATGTTCAAATCGCTTACATTCCAGACCTCCAAACATCACCCAAAACATAGCTGGGATCAAACCACCCACACACACACAACTGCAGTTCTAGCTATAGTTCCAAATAGTCTTTTACAAAGACAATTTAAGAGCCGTAACAAACCAACAACTAGAAAATCAAATAGATTCAGTGAGCCACGCCTACCGCTTGAACGTGATATTTCAGAAAGCGCGGACATAAGGTGGGCTTAAACTGGTTGGTGAAGTTCTCCTCTCCCACAGCCAGCTTTCCATGCCTCCCGTCACCAAACGTGTAGAGGAGGCCACTATCTGAAACCCCCGTGACAAAAATGGGGTCAATAAATTTGCCTTGAATCAAAAAACAGATAATTATAAGACTGTTCTACAGTGATTTCCAGTGCGATGTGTTTGTATTTGTGCACCTGTGATGACGGCCGTGTGGTTCTCGCCACAGGCCACGCGACACACTCGTCCCTTCCTGAAGTGCTCCACAGAACGGGGCTCTCGGGCCTCGAAGGTGAACGTCCCGTGGCCCAGCTGGCCAAACTGGCCGAGCCCAAATGTGTAAATGCCCGCCTCTGGAAAAATCATACTGGATTTATTACACAGAGACAGAGGTTTATCATGGCAATATCTACCCATCTGTATATTTACAGTATAGTTTTCTACACTGCTGAGTGAAGTGGCAAAAAGGCACCAATATAAACAATATACTATAATGTGCTAATTAACACATGGGGTCATGTACTGACAGTTATTAACAGGGTTGGGAATTTAAAAACTGTAATACTGTAATACATTACATAACTAGCTAAAATAGTATAATCAGATTACAGATTTTTTCTTGTCATAAATGGTCACAAAAATACAAAGAGTTAGCGTGCCAACGCAGTAAATTGCTTTGGATGGCATTTCAAAGAACATATTTTAGGGGTGAAGCAATCTAAAGGTAATGTAAAGCAATCATATTATGTAACTAAATGTAGGAAATCCAAAAATTACTGATTATAATTGGTAACTAGTAACTGTAACAGACTATATTTAAAACGAAACATACCAAACCCTGGTTATAAATGAAATACTCAATGACATATGTGCTTAAACAAATAGAGAAGCACAACTGGTGCATGTTACATGAACAGGTGAAGAACTGTGACCACCTTCGCCATCACACTGTACCTGTGAGAGCCACGGTGTGCCCGCCACCACACGCCACCTGTGCCACCGCCCCTGTGAGAGTCTTCACCCGCTGCGGCACGCGGTGCCCGGCCAACTGGTCTGGTGCCAGCCCCAGTTTACCACTGTCACACTCCCCGAACGTGTACAAACCCCCATCAACTGGCAACACATAAAGGGAGAGCGGGAAGATTTAGCACAATTATAGCAAACAGGCTATTTACACTCTTGGCAAGTGTAGTTATGTGGTAAAGGTATCAGCTATCCTAGAGAGACTGTTGATATTTCAATGAAACACCTCTCCCTTCAATGCCATAGGGTGTTCCCTCAGAAGCTCCGCCCAGTTCAATGCCATAAGGTGTTCCCTCAGAGGCTCCGCCCCCTTCAATGCCATAGGGCGCTTCCTCAGAAGCTCATCTCCCTTCAATGTCATAGGGTGCTCCCTCAGAAGCTCCGCCCCCTTCAATGCCATTGGGTGCTCCCTCAGAAGCTCCTCTCCCTTCAATGCCATAGGGTGCTCCCTCAGAAGCTCCGTCCCCTTCAATGCCATAGGGTGCTCCCTCAGAAGCTCCGCCCTCCACATTAGACACGCATGGAGTTATTATTTTCAGCATGCACATAGAACAGACGGCTAGCGGAGGAGATATTCGTATATTCGTGTATTTATTTAATTTAAGAATTGTTTTATAGTGTGGGAATGGGTAGGGTAAGTAGGCCTATAGGAACATACATTTTATCCTATATAATCTCATTAAACTAGCATTCTCCATACCCCTACGGTCTATTGACTCATCTATACCGTTTTCTTTTAGGAATGGAAATGTATAAAGTTAGTAAAAATTCCGCTTGGATGCGCTAATTCCATACTCACCCGTAACAAAAGCAGAATGGTAGTACCCACAGGAGACAGAGGCAATGGGCTTTTCCACATTGACCTCCTGGGGGGTGGTTGTATTTCCCTCTTTACCCAGGCCGATCTGTCCCTCTGTGTTGTCCCCCCACACAAACAGCTTCCCACTCTCTAGAGAAGAAAGAGCAACAACCAGCCAGTAAACTACACTGCAAACAATGTGCGGTTACTCCGGGAAATTATTTGATATATCTCACCGGTGAGGGCAGCAGAGGTATTGGAGCCAGCAGCGAGCATTTTGATTGGTCCATGAGAGCTGAAGGCTTTGATCCAATGAAAGGCCGTCCTCTCCTCGCAGTCACCGAGGCCTAATTGACCCTCATTGTTTCCACCTGTAGAATACACTTTACCCTGAGCTGTGCTCACGCAAGCACACGCGCACACACACACACACACACATTGAAAACACAACTAACACCTAATAACACATTTCTTCATTTGTATTATGTTACTGGTCAAATCAAATTAAGATACCTGTATAAATAAGTGTGTGATTTCTTCCACAGGCCACAAGTTGCACTTTCTCAGCCTTTAGAGCTGAAAATATACGAAGTGGATTTTGAAATACAAATACCTCAAAATGTATTACTAGTTCACTTTGCTTGAATTGAGCCTTTCTTCATTTAAAATAGAAAACTACACAGGCCAAATTAACACAGTTAATTGTGAATAAAGTGAATACAGTTAATCAACAATAAATCTAGGATAAATTGAGTTAAAGATGTACATGTAATGTTGAAGTGAAACCCAAACCTACAGCTAACTACTCTACAGTTTATGAGAATGGGGTAGTGCACTTTTTGATAAAAACACAAGGGAAACATAACTGGATAAAGACAAATGATGGACCCTCCAGATAGGGATAGGAGTAGGAGGAAAAAACTGGAGCTTTCCTCTTTAGGAGGGGGGGGGGAGGTCTATTGGTTTTCTCCATGAATGCTAAGAAACACAAATGTTATTCCAAAATAGTCCAGTGTCAAACCAATTAAACCAGCAAATGACTGAAACCAGCTACTGTACTTAAATGGACTATTAAGTTCAGATTTTACACAAATCAACGGAAAACGATGTTTCATGGTCTATGTCAGGCACCTAATCATGACCATGCTAACTTTACTTTAGTTAAAGCCTTGCTTTCACTGGTAATGTACATTTGTAGACATTTAACTTTAACATTTAATAAATCGTGGGTAAAGTCGTTTACATGCCATCTTAAAATGGATTCCCTCTTGGCTATGCCTGTCAAGAGACAGAAGACAGCTTGCAGTGGCAGCTCAAGAGAGACCTCGTTCTCGTTCTAAATAGAGTTAAGGGTGCTATTTGAAGACCCACCTTTCACACAAGTGGGCTTGTTCACACTTGTTTTGGATCCTAGACCCAGTTGACCCCAGTTGTTACTGCCAAACATGAAAAGCTTTCCATTTCCTGTGAATACGAAGGCATTTTAAACTGCTCAGATTCATTATTTTAGCACTTAAAATTAGTTTTACATAAACTAAATGACCATTTAATGAGCCAAAATAAAATCTCAGCACATCCTAGTGATAGGTCTCCTGTAACTTTTAGCTTCATTACTTAAAACATCTTGGACTCACATCTTGCACCTGTGCAGTGTTATATAATATTATTACTTTTCCAGTAACTAGTAGCGTAACTAATAACTTTTAATACCCATTAATAAGTAAAGTAACATTATTGCTTTTTGAAGGAGTAATAAGTAAATAGTTACTTAGTAAGTACTCTTCCTAAGTAACTTGCCCAACACTGTAACAGCTGAGATAAACATGTGAAACAGCAATTTAAAGAAATTGAATTCATTAAATGAAATGTTGCTTTAAAGCAAAGTTTTAATGGCAATTACTGTTTAACAGAGCATATGTCAGCTTCTTACCTGATATTAGTGCCGTATGCTCATCTCCACATGCAATTGCAAGGGGGATATCATTTTTAAGCCAGAATTTACCAGGACTATTGTCAGCAAATTTGCTCTTTCCAAATGTGAAGACTGCGCCCGATTCTATTGGTAAGAAATTAAATACATTAAAATGTCCAGTCAATATCAGATTGTATAGTAGAATAGAATACTATCACAAGGAATAAAAATATAACCTTATTACACATAAAGGCTCTAGGAAAATGTATTTAGTAAGCCAGAATTGGCTAACCACAGGATTAAAACAGTGAAAAACGTTTTATATTAACTGCATTAATAACGTAATAAATGCTTTGGGCAAATGATCAGCAGCAGTCTTTTCCTAAAGTAAACTGCTGCTGTAGCTGACAGGCTATACTTGCAGCTAACGTATACCACCACCACCGTAAACCGTAATTGCTTTTTGCAAAACATTTGTTTCGTACAATACCATAGCATAAACTAGTTCGGAAAAACGAATTTATGCGATTAGTTGTATTACCAGGTATCTCGTCATCAGCCTCGCCTGCCATCTCTCCGTGTATAATCGGCTTTCCTTCACTACGGTACTGTCGCCGTGGGCGTGTGCCGTCTTGTTTTCTTCTGTGAACACCCGGAAGAAAACACAATTTCTCCTTGACGACTACATCGACCACGTGATTGTTAAAGTTAGTGACTGTAGAAAGTGTGGCAGGATTTGTTATAATTATTCAAATATATAAAAAACATGAATGACTCAATAAGAAAGTTGATTATGTGTTATTTGTTACAGATTGCTAGACTATATACTCCCTGTTTTATCTGGTACTACCGTACTCGCTTCGGTCATACTGTCATACACCCGGTCATACTGTCATCATTATGTTTCAGTTTCATCTATCTTGTAAAAAAGTTTCTTGTCCAAATAAAATAGCATACGGCATGTTTTTATTAATGTTATTGGGGAAAGGTACTTTAAATATCAATAGTTGTAAGTATAATTTGATGTTGTTGGATATATTGCCATGACATCTGTTTAATTATTACACTTTTTGGGTGGGACTGATTAAATATGTCTGAATGTACATAAAGAAACTTCTCTCAAGCGGAACTGTTGAAACAGAATGTTGTTTTCCACCGGCTTGGAACAAAGGAGGGAAACAACAGGAAACGCCCATTCCACTATTTATTTATCTGGAGATGTTTTTTTCGCTTTGTCTCAGGTATGATAATCTTAATATGCATTAATTTACCCATTTAATGTGGACGGAACACACACAGTACGTCAGTACCACATCAAACCTTTAGTTTATTCCAGTGTCATCATGGCATTTTTCTCGGCGCGTTTATGTTCAGCCTGCGATGCCGTGGCAAATCCGTAAAGTATCTCATTTAAATGTTTGCCATTTCGAAATCATGGGCATGAGTAAACTTTTAAAAATGCCATGTATTTCAAATGGTAAATGACGAGAAATACACCGTTTTCCTCCCAGAAAACAGACCCATTACAGATAACTAGAAGGAGCCGGTAACCCACAGTAGCTGCCACTGCGGTTGACTTCCAGGAAGGTGGTGATTATGCGGCCAGCACGGCGTCAGTAACGTGGGTTTATCACATCTGAGTCCAGGCTTTGGGGGCGCATTCCTGGGGAGGTGAGTGATAATAAAATCACGTATGATTAAAAAAAAGAAAATACACTATGTGATTTGAGTGGTTTTATTGGCCTTCACATCCAAAAACAATTTCAGAACATGCCAACTATGAGAGAAATACCTGTGACTCACAACATTTTTTGGTATAGTTCAGGTTGACAACAGTCAAATATAAACAACTGGAATTCTACTTTTTGTTTAAAGTTATTTAAGATCATTTACTGAATGTTTCTTGGTATATGTAGTGGAAGTCAGACTGTTTCTATGTGTGATTCCAGACGTTTTTGTACCCAACATTAACTTCAACATCTCTCAGCTTCCTGCCATAATGGATGGAGCCCCTCCTGACGTGTTACTGGAGTGTCCCTGGCTTCCCGTGTTTATCGGTGGCTGCCAGTACCTTGCCAAAACCTGGTTTGGGGACACCGCCTACCACATCTTGCTGACTGACATGAACTGCATTTGGGAGGAGAGGATGAACGCCAAAGCCATTCAGGAGAGAGCCCAAGTAAATGTGGCGGGAAAATCTCACCTGCCAAGCATACTATCTTTGTTCTATTGAAAGCTTTTTATCACCAGTCTCCACAGTGTTATACTCGGCATTGATGCATCCTATTGTGTTCTGCGTCGACACATCCAGGAGCTGAACAAACGGCTGCGAGCGCCAGTCGATTCATTTTTTGCCCACCTACGAGCGATAGTGCAGCCCTGTCTGTTGGGAGGCGGGCTGAAAGAAGGCGACGCCCACATGTTCCTGACTAGAAGGGAGAACAGTGACAGCATCAGTATGAAGCTCAAGAGTGAGCTAGCAGGGCTTCCCTTCTACTGGGAGTTCCGCTGCACCCCTGCCGCTTTTCCAATGGTACAGTCCATAAGTCAGACAACTTCTGTAACATTTGACGAAAGCAATCTTACTAAGAAAATTAATTTTATTTGTATTTATTTTAATATAAGCTTATATGTCTAGTGTGCATTATCATTTTAGGTTTGATTTATGGACTTTCTTAAGCAGGCGTGTGTTTTTTTCTTTACAACTAAACATACTTATTGACGGTCTAGGTGTGTGGTCAGCTGTTGCACCCCCTGCTGGTGATAAGCCGGCTACTGCAGAAGCAGGTGGAGCAGCTTGGAAGCTTGCTGGTCATGAAGGATGCCGAGATCCAGGATTACAGGGAGAACGGCGCAACACTGAGTAGAGGTTTGTAAAGAACACATCCTAAACACACCGAACACATACTGCATGTCACAAGTAGTCGTTCAGGGGATAAAAAATCTATATTTACTTTGTGATTGTGTATTCCTTTTTTTGAATTTAGAGCGCCTACAGACGGAGCTTTTCGATGAGCAGAACTTCCAAGAAGACTTTGTTGTGCAGGTTAACCCCCAGTCCCATTCACATCACATTCCACCATTTATTGCTGAGGGGGAATGTTAACTTATTAAAAGGTGTGGCATTTCTCATCGCTGCCTTACTTGGAGATTCTAGCGGTATGTGCGCATCACATTCAGTTTGTTTGTTGTCATGGCGTTTCAAAGCTGCCGTTGGAGTTCTCTATGTGAGATTGTCCACTCAGATTGAGCTGCGATGAAACTTAACTAACATGTTGCACTACTTAAAGTTGGTGGGGGAACTTGTTAAGATAATTTTTAACAATGGTTCGGGGAAAATCATTTTGTCTTGGTGGGAAAACGCTGCCAAACGGGGAACCTAGCCCACGGATCAAAGAGCAATGCTCTGTCACACCTCCGCCCCACCTCTCGCTTCTCTCAAGTGTGGAAAATTCCACTGGGCTGCGACAAGAGCGCCTCTGGCCCCCCCCCTCCTGAAAGTCCTGACCCAGGAATAGAATGTGGTCTGGGGGGAGAAATGTCACCAGCCGGTGTCAGACAGAACAGCACACACATGGCAGACTAGTGGGCAATACGGACAGTGAGACCACAGCTCGGGCTTGTGAGGAGGGGAGGGGAAGGGGGGTTCAACAACTGCATGATTGGGTGATTGTCTTGAGAGTGGGATGTTGGTATGAACGTGTATTTGTCTCCAAGGGAACAGCCCTAAGTGTTTGTATTGGGCGTCCCATCTTGCCACCCTAGTGTGTGTGTGTGTGTGTGTCAACGCCTGGGTCAATTTGTTTCCCCACTCGCCTGTCCCCTAACAGTATTTTAGGGAAGATGATGCTCTGTTTGCCTGTGCATCAACCCCCCCCCCCCCCCTTCTTGACTCAGATTTCGAGTTTTGTACGATTCCGGTGGCTTTTCTCATCATCGTGCTGGAAGTTTCCGTGGTTGTGACGGTGTCAGAGGTCAAGGTTCAGTGCCACAAGTAATGTGTTCACAGCCTACCAGTGCTGAGGGTCTAGGGAAGTTGCAGATGGGGGGAGGGGAGTAAGCGTGATCAACTTTTGCACAGAAAATGGACAGAACTCACTGAATGAGACAGTGACTGGAGCAAGCCCCAATTTATCCATAGCTTTCCATAGAAACATGCACGCACACACACACACCTCCTTTAGTCGCCACACAAACACCCCACCCTGCTCAGATCAACATTTACATGGGTGGAATTAGCCTGCTCTTCCCACTGACACACACACACACTTTGGCTAAAGATGGGTAATGGCACAAATGTTGTTCAGAACATTTTAAGATCACACTGAAGGCCTAAATGTTGTGTGTGTGTGTGTGTGTGTGTGTGTGCACGTGCGGAAAAGGGCCGTGTCCCCATAGCCTATGTGACACAAATGCGTGTGTGTGTTACAGAAACTGAGGCTGCTTTATGTAATTGAATACATCACTGTGTGTGCGCATGTGTGTGTGCACACAACGATGGAAGCATTAGCATGCAGTGACCTTGTGAAGGTCACAAGTTTTGTCCTCGCAGGATTTCGGCCAGTAGACTAGACTTCACGTTGTCAATGTTAAATTGTTCTGAAATGTTCCTTTTCAGGAGGCTTGGAGTTGCCATGGCAACTACACAAGTGTATGATAATTAATGGTATTTATGAGATTAAAATGTAACTGACTGTAATCCATTGAGGAAATTAAACCCCCAACCTTGGCAGGCAGTGTTTGTGCCTTGCTCTAGCCAATAGGCCACACAGGGAATGGAACCAATAACCTCTATCTCTACAGCAGTAGATCATTGACCAGCCACTCCCTTAAGCCAGAAGTCAGAGGTTCTTTATCACACAGGCCTGAGGAATTCAGGGCCTGAATGATAAGTGGGCGGTAGTCTCTCGCTCTCTCTTGCTCTCTCTACACCTCTCTCTCTCTTTCTACCTCTGCCCCCCCCCTCTCTCTCTCTCTCTCTCTCTCTCTCTCTCTCTCTACCCCACTCACTCACACTCTCTCTCTCTCTCTCACACTCACACTCACACACACACACACACACACAGAGCCAGTCACAGCGGCTCAGCACTCCTGTCTGTACATACCGTATACCTGGGGGGAAGTCCCAATGGTACCTACAGTATCCCTGGGGGTCCCAATGGCCTCTCACCAGTCACTTCCACCTGACACATCACCAGTGTCGTTCTTACGTTAGTGTCACGTGGGTACTATTGCCCTTAGCCGTTTCTATATTGCGCTGCCACAGCTCGTCTGTAGTCTCCTCCACTGTCATTAGGTCCCAGCAGCTGAAAGCAGTTTTACGTTGCCGTGGGCATGCGTGTTCGTTGTATGTGCTGGCAGCAACACAGTCCAGTTAAAATCCACTAATTACACTGCAGTGCATGTACTGCTAACACAATATGTGTGAGCAACGGGGTCAATGAACACCCACTTGAATCATTTAACTGCTCGTTCTGGCTGTTCCCCGGTTATAAAATCGAACCCTTCACCACGGCCTGTGGTCGCTTAATAACAGACCCCTTAGTGCTGTTTGCCTTTGTAGGGCAACACAGTTTAGTGAGTAGCACTGGAAAGCCATTTTGGCAACATGGCAAGTTTACTGTGTGTGTGTTTGTGTGTGGGGGGTGGTTCATATGTTGGGCTCTGGAAGGCTTTGGTGGAATAGCCTTGTAATGCCGTAGTAACCACCAGGAAGCCCCCCCCCCTCTCTGATAAGCACACTACATGAAGCATACATGTGTATATGTCCCCCCCTTCATGTTCTCATCCTCAACCCGCTCTTTCCCCATCGTCCCTGGTTACGCACAGTTTCCACCGGGTCGCTCTGTAATTACGGTGTCTGTGGCCTGGCGTGCTCCGCTAACCCCCCCCCCCCCATCCATCCCCCTATCCGTTCGGCCAGTGGGCACCTCTCTGCCGTGCCCGGCCAGCCAATGTGGCGTCCCGCAGACAGATCACAGGACCGCCGCAGGGCGGCACGGACCTGCGCGTGACCGACACTGCTGCTTGGCAATTTGCACGTCTGCTCTCGTCTCACCGTGGCTCCAAAACCGACGCTTGGTGCGTTTTAATCTGTCACCTCAGCCACTATTACAAGCCGCTACTACTAGCGAAGTCCTTATAAACAAATCTCGTCGCTCGCGTTGTCTTTGAAACGCCCCCGGGCACTTATTTAGGAAGACAGCATAGGCAGGTGGCTTAGGTAAATGCAACTACACGGTTGGTTAATAATGCTTTGCAGTTATGATGGCAGACGATTGGATTATTTGGATATGTTCCTCCAAATGCCACATTTGCCTTTTAGGAATTCTCCCATAGAGCTGCATTCAAAATGTTGCATGTCTACCTGTAGTGTCTTTGCTACTAGCCACTACTACTAGCCGCTACAACTAGCCATTACGACTAGCTGCTACAACTAGCCATTACGACTAGCCATTACGACTAGCCGTTATAACTAGCCGCTACGACTAGCCTTTACGACTAGCTCTATAGGGTCTACTAGCCCCTAGTAGACACTATTACTAGCCGCTATTACTAGTACACTATTACTAGCCACTAGTAGACACTATTACTAGCTGCTACTACTAGTAGACACTATTACTAGAAGTCACTATTTATAGCCACTATTACTAGCCAGTACTACTAGGCTTCAGAGAACTCTCACAGACTTGAGGCACTACATAAAATACTAGGAATGCCACACTGGAATCATCAGAGGTGTGTGTGTGTGTGTCACATGGTGCATACATACCAGCGCCTTGTGCTCAAAGTGTACTTTGGTCCCCATAAAACATATCTGTTCGAATGAACGTCTTTATCTGGGGGCGACAACACAAGGAGCCGTTATCAGATCATGTGTGGCAGCACAGAAATAGAGGTTCACTGCTTCTGCCCGTTCTTCAACTTTTATGACTGTGTTGTTGTTTGAAAATGATTAAGAGGACTTGACCTCCTAATTGTCCTTAACATCAGGGTTCAACTGGAAGCAGTCAAAAACGGGAAGCTGTGGTCGACATGACACAGCCGGAAAGGGGGGGAAGCAAAACACACACAAAGTAAACATGAGACACGGCGGCACCAATTCCACGCGCACACACATGCGCGCTAACATTCGCGCCCTGCGTCGCAGACCCTACAACAACAACAACAACAACATCCGATGCTAGCCTGAAACTAGCGCTGTTTACCAGCTAATAATAGAAGACCAGCAGTACACCTTTGCCATCCCACCTTGCCCTTTTCCCGGGTAGAGGTGGGTGACCTGGTGCAACGTTGTGTGGGGGTTAGCGAGAAGAGGGTGTCGCCACCAGGTGAGCTACCTTCCCCCTCCACTTACCTCACCTTTTGAGGTCAGAGGACTTTGAACGAATACTAAAGCAAGGCCATCGGAAAGTGCCTGAACGACATGTGTATGTGTGTGTGTGGGGAGGGGGGGCAGGAAATATTCTGTTTTTATATGCGTGGATTCCTCACGTTGAACTACTTTTTCACTCTATGCGTTGCCTGTGACAAATGTAACGGTTGTTTTTCAATTCATTTCGATAGCTCAGCTAACCTAGTTAGCCTGCTGCACTTCCTAATGGGCAGGACGTGTAAGTCGGTCGAATGCAGCGCTGGGCCTTGATGTAGGGGCATGAGATTTGACACATTGAAGTCAGGGTTTAAGATCATATAATCGCAAGTGAGGAAGGGGCCACAGGCTCGGCGACTCTGGAGTTGTTGGGGGGGGGGGGGGCTAGTGAATGGTCGAGAGAAGAATGTGAGCTTTCTGGAGCAACATTGGTTTCTCTGTGCCCAAAGGAGAACTAAGGCTCACCAGAGCATACATTTACTTTTACGATATTTAAACAAACAAAAATAAATCAATGCGAAAACCTCGAAACCTGACCAAAGTGTGTTTTAGGAGCCCCTCTGCCTGACAGCAAGCAAGAGACCACCAATTTCTCCCGGTCAATATTTGAGGAGCTAATTTGGAGAAGTTTGTCCTCTCCATTTTTTTTGGGGGGGGGGGGGGGGGGGGCGGGGGGGTGAAAATTGGGGTTTAATGGAATAGCGTGTGTTTTTTTTTTTCTGTGCGACGGCTGTGCTCTCGCATAATGTCTTGCGCGCCCTTATCTGTCCATTTTGTGGTTCCAAGGAGCCATAGGTGTATTTATGACCGTCACTTGGTGTGTGTGCGTGCGCACTCGCTCCACGTATGCTAGCATGCGTCTGTGCGTGCTCTTCCTGCCTCCTTCTGGTGCTCATATCGTCACACACCAGACATGTGACTGCCATACCAAGGCCATAAAACAAACACACCCAAAGGCACCTGAATGGGGCCAAAAGGAAACATCAAATTGTGGTTTCAGTATGTAGAGGTTTCTTAGTGCTCCATTGGCGCTCACTACGCACCAGGCTAATATGTATATTAGACCACATGCTGATTTATAGATGTATTTTAGTATTGATACAAATGTTTGGAATGTGATAGCCAACTTGTCTTATTAGAGATGTAAAGTCTGGAAGGCCCATGTTCATAGCTGTAGACTTATTCTGACAACTGGGCAAATACAAATCAACAATCTACTGACTGGTTGGTAGCTAATTTATTTTGGAGCAAAGGGTGGTAATTCTCCCTTTGTCCGTCCTAGAATCTACCAGAGGTTTGTGCAGAGCAACAGGCCGGGCTGGCCTTTGTCACAGAGCTCCAGGACTTGTATGCAGCTTTTGCTGCCCACCGAAATGGGCGCAAACGCAAACTGGCCAATGAGGAAGTTTCCCCAGGAGCAGAAGGCGCAGAGAAGGAACCCTGTGTAGACCGCATCCCACCACCTGGTCAGTTCTCACTACTCGACGGCATCAGAAACAGAATGTTGGACTACAGCAGCAACACAAAATTGCAAGAACACGTGTTTATTCTAAAAGGATAAGGGGTTTCTCTTGTCATATCGAAAAAAGTCTATTGTTGCTGTGGAAAGTATCTGAACTGTGCTGTACACAGTCTATTGAGTTATTTAAAGGCAGGATTAGTTATAGACCTCACCAGTCGTGTCGTCACGGGAGCAAATCCGAGTCTAAAATTCAAAAGTGAATAGCGTTGCAAAATGGCATTTTGTTTTGGGTTATGTCACGCTCCCGTTTTATTCACTGCAAAAAAAATGTATCTTGTGGCATACATTCCAGATATGTTGAGGTCTTCGTTTTCCAGTTATATGCTGTTTGTTAACTGCAAGGTAAAAATAAACTACCAGCGCAGATTACACGCGTCACAGCTCGAAAGGTTTAAATAAAGCGGGTGGCCTCCGTTTCATTTGTACCTTCTTGTTTCTGACCGCAAAGTACCCTATCCCTTCGAAAATTTGCAAATCTCCAAAAGGATCCAGCAAGCTAGTTTTAACAGTGTTAATAATAAATACATCATTGTGAATATGAATCATGGTGTTATGAAAACATATCAAATAAATACTGTGCTTGTGCTATTATATAACATTGTTGACACCTTGCTGGACTGACAAAGTGAAGATTATTATGATTGATTATTATTATTACTAATATTTCTAAATTAACTGAAGATACTGTAAGTGTTACTTGTTAGCTACCGTAGTTGACACCAACACGCGATACCACCTTTCCCTTCTCATAGCTTGCCCTAACCAGCACTGCAACCTGGCCTCGACATGAGCTGAACTGCTCTACATTCACAGATTTAAAATGAGTCTTCCCCCCTTGATAAACTCTTTATATCGTCCTTTAAAAAGGAAGCAAGCACTGTAAAACTAATATGGACAGACAAAGCTGGCCTTTTACTAATGTAAATTGCTATAGTAACATCACAGTCCCTCGATTAATCCTGGTGAAGTATTTGTTATGCTTAGATCCAGAAGTCCCTATATGGGCATAATGACGTAGGATTGGCGAGGTCTATTCTCAAGCACTCTTGCTAACTTCAAGCTCAAATCAAAACAATATCCCTCTGCAGCGCCGCCTCACACATTGAAACGCATTCTGAAGCAAAGTGTAGCACTACGATTTTGTTTATGTGAGCAGTTTTCGCCACTTTATGTTCCTATTTACTGTGCCAGGGCTGTGTAGAAGTACCAGATTTATTTTTCAACGCGTACAGAGAACGGTAAGATAGCGAAATGCGAGGAGATGTTTGGTGAATTTGACAAAACTGCTTACAAATCAGATTGCTGACTATACCTTTAAATCTGAAAATAGCTCTTCAAATTAACCCATGCTAACAATGTGTTAGCAGCTGAGGTTATAATAACTCAGCAAGGTGTAACCTTCAGAGAAAATTGCCTTGTTGACCCTTCTACCCTTCTACATTGTAAAGATATTTGTTACTAGTTAATGTTATATTTATGACCTGTAAATGTGGACATGTCCCCTCCTTCTTGCTGCCTGCACAACGTCATGACATATTAAAAACACACACGGACAGGCAGCTTTCTCTGGGTGTTTGAATGTTCCTGCCTCCATACTTTAGGTGAGGAGTCTGTGAGCAGTGGCCCAAGCCAAAGCAATGGAGAGCAGGGAAACAATGGCCAGAGGGACAAAGATGGAGCCAAGATGGCTGACGGAGCAGGAAAGCAACAGGTATTTTTTATGGCAATATACATTTTTACATTCAACCCTAAGGGAACTTGCATATAACACATGGCTTAAAGTCTGAACATACAACTGTGAATTGATATTTGGAGTTAGTTCAGTCTAGAAGGGCTAATGCAGTTTGTGAACATGCCTTATACCACTCTTCTGTGTCCTATACAGCCTACCCCTGTGATAGCAGAGCCCACTGACTACCCAGCACCCAAACCAAAGAAGAAGAAAGTAGGCCTGTTCAGATGAAGCAGTGGATTATGGGATTGATTGTGGAAAGCTTTGCCAGAGCAAAACAAATGTTTTTTTTGTTGTTGTTTTTTTTCAAGGCTTGGATCTATGGATGGATGGATGGGATAGATCTATGTACTGAAATAATGTATTTTTCCAAATGAATAATTTTAAATGTAAAGACATATATTGAGGCTCATTGCTGGATAATTAATTACAGAGGTCATTCATATATAAAGATATCAAGACATATGAACCTAAAGGTAGTCCTATGGGCCTTTCACAGAGAGATATTATACTATGACACCTTGCAATTAAATATGCCAGTGGAAAAGTCCCAATAGTAGCAATAGGAAAACACGGGTAGCTCATAACATTAATTCTTTGTCAGTTTCATTTAGATAATATTGCACCAGGCAGCATTGAGAATGTCTTGTTGGGTTGCTATGTTTGTCTACTGGTGCATGGGTACAGGCTACTAAATACACTTGACCTCTAATGTTGTGATCTATACCTGTTGTTCCCTAGAAGGCACCATAAGTGTCTTATCAGTCATGAGAACTTGCAATTGAAAGGGTCTCCCAGCCAATTGGTGTCCAAGTGCAATTAATTGAGAAAATGTTTTGATTGGTTGAAAGTGGCTGGTCGGCATCTAATGATTTGATTGGCCTGTATGGTCCATCTATTTGGTAATAGATGGACGCAACTGGTAATCTGCTTTAAATGTATCTTCATTGAGGGCATCCCCCATGGATGTGTGAAATTGTCTTGTTGATTTATTCACTAACTGGACTAATGGCGGTTGCCGCGGTTAATATATGTGTTATAGATTATTACAAATTATGCCCAAGAAAATTTGCAACAACTTCCTATTCGGGACATATATAGGCAGAGGTGTCAAAAAGTACACAAAGTCGTTAGAAGTACGGATAATTAAATATAATATAAAATTAAATAAAAAATTTCTGGTAAAAGTACTGGTTGAACTTCTGTACTAAGTATAGAAGTACATGCTCTGGAATGTACTGAAAAATTAAAAGTGAAAAGTAGTAAGAATAATATTTGCACCAGCTGTTTCTGGGCAAAAGCTAACTGAACCTCGGAGAGGACAATAATGTTTTAATAATATAATAAAATATAATCTAAATAATGTTATTATAATATAGCCTGATATAGTTTATTCGCTATAGGACCCAAAACTCTTTACACTGTGAGCACAAGAGCAGTATAGTCATAGGTGGGCTAAACTGGATTCTTTTGAATTGCTTTGGCCTTACATGTCATGGATTGTTTTCTCACAGCCTACCTACAGGCCAATGAGCATGTTTACATACTATTTTCTAAACTATTAAACTTACAGGCCAATAAGCATTTTAACATACTATTTTCTAAATGATTAAACCTACAGGCCAATGAGCATGTTTACATACTATTTTCTAAACTATTAAACTTATATTCAAACCTTCTAATCACACCAGATACAAAAATATCGCAATTGTTCTGACAGAACTACTGTATATTAAAAATTACTAAATCTGTGGATGGTGTTTACTAGTCGCCAGATTTGCCATTTACTTTTCTGTCTCTTGTTTGAAATAGCCTTTTGTAAATTGGAATGAATTACAGTAGCCAGTACTGTAGAGCTCTTGGTTTCCTAATATTAACTGAAAGACCCTTTCTTGTCTGTTTTGTGTTGTTAACTAATGTAGCCTATGAAATTAGCATAATTAGGCCTACCAGGGATAAATGGACTGCTTTTTTTGGATGGTGTTTAACTTTTCTTCTGCTTTTATGTTAAATATTTATGTTTGTTGTATGTTTATAATCGGACATGATGTTTTTGAGAAGGTACGCAATTATGCAAAATAAATCAACAATTCCTCTCAATTGTTTTGAAGATGATATGAGAAAGTACATGTGTGTTAAATATAAGGAGTTAAAGTAAAAAGTTGTCAGAGAAATAAATACTTGAGTAGGCTATCAGAAAAAGCTATACTTAAACTCTGGATATTGGTGCACACTTGCGTTTCCAAATAAAACCATTTAGAAGTCTTGTGTATATTATTACTATTCTTTTTATTTTATTTTTGATTTTTTTATATATTTTTTGCCTTTTTAAGATATGTGATGTCTTTATTTCAAAGCACCCCGTTGATTAGATTGGCCAGTGCGGTCGATAGAGCCGCTGCATGCTTTTTGTCGAGATGTTGACTTAAGGTGTTTCAGCTTGTATCTATGGAATGCTATTGAAGTCTTGGATGAAAAGTCGCTGTTTGCCTGCGTATATACTCTCAAGTGTAGTCGTTTAAAAACATGGGTGTGCAGACGGTCCATGTCATGTGCTTTGTTTTAACTGAAAAGTGTGACATCGGGCAAGCCACTTTCTAGCGAGACGGGGGTATAAGGGGTCTCTGGGGCGGTGCAGGAGCCGGGTGTTGGGTGTCTTGTCTCCGTTAGTGTAACTGGACCTGACCCCCGACACAATTCACCTCGCTCCTCGCCTACCCATAACATTTTCCTCGCCTCATCTCCGTGCACACTGTGCCGTGCGCATTCACACTGTCTGCGTGTTCATGTGTGTGAACGTGCCCTGAGGCGCGCACCTGCCAGCAAACGCGTCGTCTTTAGTTTGGCGTTCGAGACAGTGTGGGTCCAAAAGGCCAGTGTCAGTATGCGCTGGTGTAGACTGGGAGCAAGCAGTTGTTTGTCTAGCCTTTTGTCTCGCACAGCAGCAGCGCATTAGGGCGACTCGGGGCCTGTGCCACCCCGATGGGAGGAGAGGTAGGCTGGAACGAGAGGGCAGGATCAGCAGGGCGCGGTCTCCTTCTCCACGGCACCTCATCTGTAGTACGATCTCTTCCATTTCCATTTCTGCCAACAGCCGCGCGCCACAGGGACGCATTGAGCGCAAACCCGAGGCCGAAACCGCTGCGGGGACACCCTGTGACCACCGTGGCCAACAGGCGCAGCCAGCCTACGCACTGAGCCCGCGCGTCTGTCTGAAGCAGTTTCTCACAGATAGACAAGAGAGACCGCTTTGAACCTGTCTGCCAAGACAAACGGAACCAGGCTATTTATGCCCCTTCCACCGCTTGCACCCGGGATAGGAGAGTGCGAGCGGAGAGGAGACAGGTTTACAGAGTTTTACCGACGCGCTACACCACGGCTCCGGAGGCGCACCGGTTCTTTGCGCCCCGCGAATGGCGACTCGGAGAAGAATCCGCTGCACCGCCTCTCGCTCTGAGGTTTCCACGGGAGGGAGAGCTACTAACAGGACCGTATAATTAAAACTTTTAAGACAGAGACGGTGACATTTAGCCACCCACCGCGGGTGCGCACGCCGGCCCGTGTGGATATGCTTCTCCCGACGCTGGTGACGTACCTCGCCGGGTGCGCCTGTCTTCTGTCGCCGGCCACAGAGAGTTGCGGGCCCGGGAGGGGGTATGGCAAGAGGCGGTCACAGAGGAAACTTGCCCCGCTCTCTTACAAGCAGTTCAGCCCGAATGTAGCGGAGAAGACGCTAGGGGCTAGCGGGAGATATGAAGGGAAAATAACGCGGAACTCTGAGCGCTTCAGGGAGCTCACCCCAAACTACAACCCAGACATTATCTTCAAAGATGAGGAGAATACAGGTGCAGACCGAATGATGACCCAGGTAACTCCCCAACTTCATGGGAGAGCCATTCAGTGCGCGCAGTGATTGAGATATTATATTGAAATCAAGGTTTGGGTACATAGTCCACTTTCTCCAGTCCTTTAACGCGTGGACGCTGTTATTTATTGCGTGCATGATTTGAATTGTTTTTCGACGTTTTCGTGAGCACTGTAAAACTGTGATTGGGCTGCAAACTGTACCGCAGTCATTCTCATAGTCCCAATATTAGACTATTGCGCTCAGCCATCCATGTTTGAGCGTTTTTTGTAGATTAATAGTGCTAATTGACAATTTGAACAAGAGCTGGTAATCATGAATTATCGTGAATTAAAAAATCCTTGGCCCTATCTGCGGTGCGTAAAAGGCAACCCCTCGTGGAAAAGGTGCAGCTCCTAATTAAAACACTATGTCTTCTGTTTTATATAATTTCGGCGGGTGGGAAGGGGGGGCTCTTCATTCCTATTTGGTTAGAGGCCGGGTCACTCGTGTAGTTCTGTTTACCATGACGTTTTTAGCCCAAATGGCCAAAGTTAACGGTCGCCTTTTCGACTGTCAAATCTTTTACGACTCAGTCACTGATGTGGGCCGGAGTGGAATTTATTTGACTCCAATTCCCCAGGAATTAAAGTATTTATATCTGCCTCTTGTGACCGCGGGCTTCCTCTCGGAGCAATAGCGTTTATGTCCACATACGGGCCCATGTGGGAATGAAAGCGCCCGCTCCCTGTCACCTCTGCTAGTTCAGCGCTCACGGCGCTGCACGCGCGTCACCGCCGACCTGCACACACAATTTATGAGGTCCAAGCGGCGACCACTGCCGCCGCCGCCGGCCACAGGAGACAGCCTCCTATTTGTTATTTGACGATTTCGTGTTACTTTTTTGTTTGTTTTCGCAGCGCGCACGGGGCAAAAATAGCCCACTTCACTTGTGTTGGAACCTTAATTATACGCGTTTTTTTTATTCAGTGCGGTCAGTGACTTCTATGGGTGCTAGTCGCACCGGCGCGCGCATACAGGCGCGACTGTTCGGGCAAGCGAAATATCCTATAGGTGTTCATAGGTGCGTGCTGTCAGCCCCGCGCACCCAATGTTTGTGCAGTTCGCGGTTTGGTGCTGAAAATCCGCTCCTGCAGAAACCCCCGTCGACCCGCACCTTGAAAGGAAAACCAACAAAATACATCGTCTGATTTATGAACTCGGGCTCCGTTGCTCTGACCGCAGAGGGGAAAAAATAGACGTTAAAATCCACACGACACCGTGAAAAGGCATCTATTGGGCGAGCTATTCTGATCACAGGCCAGAGGGCCAATATGCAGAAGAAAAAAAAAAACATAGCCTATGTGTTTTTAATTCCAAGTTGTGTATGGTAGCAGAAGTCATTGCTTAAAGAACCATATTAGGCTATATTAAATTACCAATGACCAATTCGCCCTCAGTAGTAGAAGTGATTGCCTATTTCACTTCCATAAGACTCAGAAAGACAAATCCAATTGAGTAGAAGTAGTAATCACAAATGCAAGCCAGCCAAATCACACACTACTTAATACTTAAGAATAAGCATCATGCTGGATGAATGTCTGATAATGTTGTCTCAACACTGCTGTACACTTAAGCCTCGTCTCGGTGTGTGTGTGTGTGTGCGTGCCTGTGTGCGTGTGAGAGAGATTGAGAGAAAGGGACTAAGACGGGGGTGTCACTACTTCGATGGGGCCTCAATGAGCTTAACCTCATCGTCAGTAGATCATTATTTTGGAGGACCCGTTCTGAGCCTGTTCACCCCAACCACCCCCTCTACACCACCCCCATCCATCGTCCCGAACATGCTCCCTCACCACAGAAAGCAAACAAGAGGGGTTTAGCCAGGACAGCAGGGATGCATTGTGGGAAGGCTTTAAGTCACAGACAAGGGGGAGCAAGGGGTACCAGGGTTGGGTGGAGGGAGATGCGGGCACTGAGGTTGGCTTGGGGGGTAGGGGATCGGGGGACGGGGATAGAGAGGGGTGTGTAAAGGGTGGGCAATGGAGAACCTTGGGTGAGGGTGGGGTGGGGGTTGGAGGGGGGTCATTAGTGGACGCAGTCAGAGGCAGAATGGGTCTTTGTGGAAATCCTGGGGGGAATGGGGGGTAGAATATACAGACAGACGCAAAATCTCATCGCAACCGCTGGGGCTCAAGTGTCTATTTTAGTCTCAAGAGTTGATTGGTGCTTAAAGGTACAGTCAGGCGCTCTGTAGAAAGCTTGTTGATGTCTGCACTGGATCGAAAACACCTCTCCCTTTAATGCCATAGCGTGCTCCATCAGAAGCTCCGCCCACCACACATTGGAAACACGTTGCGAAGGCTGGGATAGTGTTGTTGTGTGATGTGGCCCGCAACACTTTGTTTGTGTTCCCATTAACGGAGCCAGGGCTGTGTAGAAACACCAGAATATATTTTCAGCACACACACACACACACACACACACACACACACACATAACGGGAAGCTTGTGGACGGCGAGGCAATATTTGGTGAATTAGACAACAAGTGTATTATTTTACAATGGCGTACTATACCTTTTAATACGCGTGATACATATAATAAAGTGTGCACGTTCTCTTTCCTCCGCGGCTGGCGTCCTCCAGCGCTGCAAGGACAAGCTGAACGCGCTGGCCATCTCGGTGATGAACCTGTGGCCGGGGGTCCGCCTGCGGGTCACCGAGGGCTGGGACGAGGACGGCCACCACTCGGAGGAGTCGCTCCACTACGAGGGCCGGGCCGTGGACATCACCACGTCCGACCGGGACAGGAACAAGTACGCCATGCTGGCCCGGCTGGCCGTGGAGGCCGGCTTCGACTGGGTCTACTTCGAGTCCAAGGCCCACGTGCACTGCAGCGTCAAGTCCGGTAAGAGGAGATGGTGAGGGGGCGTACATTGTGCACACCATACAGGTGCTGGGAATTCTTTTGTCTTTAAAGATGGGAGGAGCTATACAGCACGTTTGCAAACGTATATTCTTCAAAAGGAACTAATCACACAGAAGGTGTCGGTTGTCCACCCTAGGAGGTGCAACAAAGCTGGAACGCTCTTCCGGGGAGATTATATCAAGCCAGGACTCCTGTGTAGGCAGGTTGGAAACATCTAATCAAAACATTAAACTCCTCCTGTATAAACACAGGTGACGTTAGTTCCTGCTAACAGACAGGTTTATTAATGTTCATTCATATTAATATTCATCTTGAATTAAGATTCACTAAATACATTCATTGACTGCAGTTTTAGTTTTAAAGAGGGTTGAAAAACTGGAGCTTGCAGCTTCTCAGAGGTTGAGTGAGAATTTTTTTTTAATCGCTTACAGCCGGTTTACAAGGGGTGTATGTTTAGAGAAGAGGTTAGAGGTTAGCTAAAGAAGGGAAGGTCTTGAATGTGAACGCTTGAATGTGAACACTTGGACGCATGGATTAAAAAAAAAATCTGTTAACTGCCAGTAACTCAGAAAACACCCAATCAGGCTTTTCATGTATCACAAATAATATTGAAGAAGTGGTTCAAATGATTAAGAGAGATTTTCAACAGATGTTTTCTTTCTTCTTCAAATTACCAATTTTATCTGACACCACCAAAAAGTCTAAGACATTTTTCAAGACCTTGTTTGAAAAAGTGAGCTTCAAATTTCTTGACACGTCTGACATTGTACATGCTGCCGTTCAAACTGCATTTCAAACCGTCCGACATTGAAAGCAACCGTCTCACTGGACAGAGATGAAGACCCAACAGGGAGACTTTCGACATTGCTCCAGAGTTGTGACTTTTCCCCTGAACCTTTTCTAACCTTCTAACACTTTTTCCTGCCCGACTCTGTTGGGGCAACTGCTATAGTTCTATGTCCTCCTGCTGTATCTCACCTGCCAACTCACCCATTACACGCGTCCAGCCCTGTCCAATGCGCTACAAGTAAAAAGATGTTGCGTTTTATAGTAGCGACGTAGCCATAGCAAGCATTTCATTATTACATTCATATTTTTAGTGTTATTGGTGGGAGACTATAATTAAAAGCCCAGACGTTGTTGTGCCACTTTAATACATCAGCGTGTTAAATTTAAACACACCTGTGTGATTTTCTAACGTGACACTAAGAAGAGCAAGCGATCCCAATACCACATTTAACAGCAGCAAAGACCTCCTGGAAAAAATCCTCTCCATTTTACAGTGGTAACTGAGATTCTCCCTCTTCTTTCCCTTCCTCTCATGTATCCCTTTCCTTCTTCCTCCTCTTTTTTCCATCACTTCTCTTCCTCTCCTTCCCTCCCAGATCGGGTCGCCAGTGCCTAGTCCTTGACCTGAACAGAAGGACGACATTGTCAAGTTGGTTGCTATTTCGGGTGCTTTTAGTAGAACTCGCCACTTCTTTGCTCCCCGGGACAACACGATCAGTCTCGAAGGTGCAGACGTTTCATATGCCTTCCTGCCCCAAAAGCCTCCAAATGTTTTCGCTTGGTGACTGTCAAACAGTAGTAAACAAGAGGAAGCAACCACTAGGTGGCGGCAAAGTTTGCCACCATGACCCAAATTAAAGGATTGCACTGAAACTATGCGACCTATAAAGAAGACAGAGAGAGTTCAAACACAGGTATTATCTTCTCTTCACTAAGATTCGAACTCCGCTGACCACAGATCTTAGAAATGAGTCTGTGTATGTGGTTATACAATGATGTTCACTAAAAGGAAACGGCTAACCATAAAACAAACAGAAACCCAGTCCAATATCCAAAAATGTCTTTTAGCTGAATGTTTCAGAAGGTAGAGTGCATTTATGGACTATAGAGCACTTATTGTGCACAGTGTCTTCATGTTAATGTCGTCTTATACTGTAACTGGTAATAGATGTCAACCACTAGTGATTAAGTTCATTTATGCACAACTATAACTTGCATTAGCATACTGACCAACATGTTAAAAGCTATGTTAAAGCCTCCAAATGCCAACATTTAGCATCAGGTACAAAAACAGAAAATTAATTAAGTCAATACAATTTTAAAAATACATATTTTAAACTAGAAAAGAAATATAACTAGAATTTGCAATGGGATGACTAACCTGTTAGCTAGGTTCTTGCTCCTTCTTGTGACTTTTCTTATCAGCCTTTTGTCTTTTGTCCCCAACCCAAATATTTATTCCCAGATAAACAGGCCCAAGTTACTTTCAAGTGCAATGAGCGCTCTCGCACGCACGCACACGCGCACACGCTATTGAGAATGGCAAACAAGAGTCATTATCTTGAGAGATATTGTTCTTTTATGTGAAGTGTAGAAAAAAGGTAAATATTTAGCTAAAGGGAGTTGGGAATTAAAGAGCTCTTTCTCTCGACTAACCCCCCTCCCCCCCCGCACCCCCAGAGCACTCCGTGGCAGCCAAGTCTGGTGGGTGTTTCCCGGGCGGGGCCTTGGTCACCATGGAGACCGGGGGCCAGAAGCGGCTGCGTGACCTGCGCGCGGGCGAGCGCGTGCTGTCCTCGTCGGGGAGCGACGGCAGCGGCCGGCTGGTGTTCAGCGACGTCCTGACCTTCTTGGACCGCGACCCGTCCGCCCGCAAGCTCTTCTACGCCATCCGGACGGAGGCGGGCCTCGGACTGTCGCTCACGGCCGCCCACCTGCTGCCCGTCTCCGACGGCAACTGCTCCGAGGGGGCGTCGGCGACAACGAGGCCCACCTACGCCAGCGACGTCCATCCGGGACAGTGCGTGCTGGTAACGCGGGCCGGCGGTGGCTCCAGTGGGCGGGCGCTGCTCTCTCGGATCACCGAGGTGAGCGTGAGGGAGGGGCGAGGGGCGTACGCGCCCCTCACTGCCCACGGAACGCTGGTGGTCGACGGGGTGGTGGCGTCCTGCTACGCCGCCGTAGACGCACACGACCTGGCCCACTGGGCCCTGGCGCCGCTACGGCTCATGTACCGCTGGATCGGCACCACGGGGCGGGCCGACGGAGGCGACATTCACTGGTACCCCCGGGTCTTACACTGGCTGGGCCGCTGGCTGTTGGATTCAGAACGCTTCCACCCGCTGGGCATGGCTCTGCCCATGGCCTGAGGAGCTGCATGGACACTCAGAGGCAGCCAGGAACACAAGGGATGCAGAGTAGTTATAGAGTGTATGCACTGTGCATACACTAGAGTGGGGATCAAACTCCTTACGCTGGTTAGCTAGCTGGCACTGCTGTGTAACGTAAATCCTGACTGACAAATGTATAGTAAATTATTCCTTGATTTGAGAGACATTCGTGATTCACCTGTGCTGCTTGTGTTACCAACGGGGAAAGAAGAATGTGCCGATGGACGCTTATGTCACAGTCACACAAATATGGAATTATATGGGCTGGGGAAGCCTGCTTTATGTTCGGCTCGTAGGGAGTTGGTACCTGTTTCCCAAGACTATGCTGTTTGTAGTCATATTGAAATAGGATAAGATAATTCCGAACCAGCACTAATTATATTTTTAATACACCACAGCTGAATAGAAATATTTAGGAAAAAGTATAGTCTATTTAAAGTGTGTGTTAATATAATGGTTGTTCATAAAATTTGTTTACAGAAATCTAAAAAATTGAAGAAAAAAAGTTTATGATGTGGGTGATGAGTTATTTAAAAATATATTTTTTAAATTAAAATGTAAGGAAATTAATTGTATTGTGCCTTCTTTTGAAATGTAGGACCTGAGTGTGCCAGTGAGAGTGAACATTTGTTTGAACAGATGTGTGAACTATTGCATTGTTCATATTTTAGATAAATATAATGTAGGTTATTTAATGGTAGGAATAACAACAACAAGAACAATAGTAACGGTATCTTATACTAATATTGCTATTGTTATTGTTGTTGTTATTGTAATGTATTTAGATGATAATATATTGTAGGCTATTTCCGTGAAATACTGTAAATAAGCATATAAATAACTACATAAATAAAATGAAATGTGTGCAATCGGCCAGCAAACGTTCTGTATGTGCGTAAAAGCGCGTATCTACTGACATCTACTGGTTTCCTACAGCTAAAGATTACTATCTTAATTTGCTGTTACACCGGTTAGAGCTGAGAGAACAGGTCTAGTGCGTAATGGATGGAACGAGCGTGCCTAATATCGCCAAGAAGCGTTAATTCCCGCATTGAGTGTTAAAAGACTTCCAGACACCAGTTGCGTGTGCAACAGTTGTCAGCTAATAATAACAGCGCTATTACTGTGCCTTTAAGAGGACGTCTGAGGAAACCCAATCGCTTCATAGCGGGTTTAGGGCTCCATCAATTAACTACTGGAGCGAAAACTAGGCAGATATCCCATGTGTCCAGAGTCGCCCTTGCTCTTTATTTTTATTTTTAAAAGTTTTCACGCTGTATATTTGTGCTTTCTTCCACGTGCGCATTCTGATGATGAACTCCGTCAGTCGTATTGAATTACGTATTACACCTTTAAGGAGCTGTCTTCGGGATTAGAATTACGCGCACCTACCCAAGTTTCCCTTGAGGGGGGTTGAAGCAGCACCGAAGCCTTCGAAAGCTGTCCTTCACTGTCACTCGTTGGGGTCTGGACATCGGGGGTTCTTCACCACCGTGCAAAATGGCTGAGATAGGGAAAGGGGTCACCGCCGGGAAACTGGCTATCAACGTCCAGAAAAAGTTCACCAGAGCACAAGAAAAGGTATGGCCTTATGACTTTCATTCAGCTCTAGGGCGACATGGGTAGACTACAGAAGACGGTTCAGTCGTGCGTATCGAAGTCACGTCACATCCAATGTCAAAACGAAAAGCCGTTTGTTATTCTGGAAGCTGCCCTACAATGTACGGTGGCCCAAGTCAACGGCTAACAAGAAAAGGTAGCCTACACAAAACCACTACGTAACCTGTCTGGAGTTGTTCTTCGGCCAGGTTGGGTTAATATATTGTCATACACAACTCTAGTTTCAGACAATTTTACGGACTAATAGCCTAATAAATATTCCGTAAAATTGTTATCACAAACAACAGCACAATGTTAACCCTTAGTAACACACTTCGAGTTAAAGGTACCTTGCTGCCTTGGTGTTTCTTTAAAACCACAGATCTATTAAAAGATCACAGATGCAACAGTTAAATTAAACCACTGAACTGTGGCCACTGTAAAGCATTTCTCAGACATGGCTATTCTAATATTCTAACTGAATAGTCCTATGTACTTTATATTTTATTTTAAAACACACAGTTTACATTACCATAGAGTAGCCTGTCAGGATAGCTTCTCTGTCTGTGCATTATATCTGTATACCTTTTGGTTTTGGTATGTTCCTATTCAACCATTTTAAATGTAATATTAATGGTTCCCTATCCAATACCATATTGCCACATTGCCATTCAAAAGGTGCCCCTTGTTGTGACATGCAACTCATAAACCTGGACAATCTTATTGTTTATAGAGCCAGGTCAGAAGGCATCTAGTTAGAATGGGAAGTCCAGCCATTATTAGCGTTTTCTCTCTGTTATTACCCAGACAGAACAGTGAGAGAGAGAGAGAGAGAGAGAGAGAGAGAGAGAGAGAGAGAGAGAGAGAGAGAGTTTGTAGTGCTCAGACCGCTGATCTACATAGACTTAAGATTCACTTCCGGAAGTGTGCTTTTATATGTATCATAAAGTTCATACTCTGTTAGCATGGCTGAGTTTAACTCGAATGTATTTGATTACAGTTAGGCCAGCTGACGGAAGAAATAAGAGTGACGGCCACAATGTTCTGATGTTCTGTCACCTTCGGCGCGGCAAAGCTAACGCGGGCACCCGGGGCTCGCCCGGCGGGCAGCTGCGCTCTGAGGCATGCTGGGGAAAACCCCCTGGTTGGTTGTTGTGTGGTTGGGGTGGGGTGGGCTTGCCCTTCTGAAGCATGACAGTGGCTTGGTTCTGCCCCTGGGAGTCAAAGAGGAAAGACCCCGTGTCTCTGACCCCATCACCCGTCACAACCTCCCCCAAGACCAGATCCAGCCATCTCTTTCCCAGTAATTGTCCAGTCACATTTGCTATTGGCCAATCACAATCTATCGGGGTACGTGACATACACCATATGCTTTTACCCATAATGCCCCATTAGTACATGTATACGTTTGTGCACTGTGGTTTGTTTGCAATTCATGCAACAGATCAATATGTATAAAAATGACATTCGCAAGTAAATATGTATGTTTACATCTTTAGCAGATGATACACAGAAGGATCGGACAATAAATATTTGTATAAATCCAAGAGAGAGATGATAAAACTAAAACATGCGATTAGATTGTTATGTTTCCTTGTTTACATTTGGCAGGGATTAAACCATTCACTTTTTTGGTGCCAGTCCACATTCCAGGCAATGTCCATACGCGGTACATGCTGTACTATGGCCGTAGTACTGCGGTACAACCACACACACTACCCACATAGCCATCATCACACCTGCCCACCCAACCCCTACTCACCACCCCCGCCCAGAGACCTTTCCCCGCACAGTATGACTCACTACTGGAGCTGCCTGGGGGTTACAGCTATCTTTAGTGCCCCCCCTGCACACACACACACCCCAAATTACATTTATACTTCACAAGCTGCCTGTGTACATGTGTGTGTGTGTGTGTTCACGCTATTCCTGCACTTTATGACTGTGTCATAGATGGTTACAAAATGCTATGCACCTACAATAGTGTGCCGTATGGTGGGCTTGTGTTATGTGTGTGCGTGCGTGTGTGTGTACGTTCGTGCATGCATGTGTTTGTGCGCGTGTATTGGCAGGCCATGGCGTGCCTACGGGTGTATTTTTGGGGATGAAATTGTACACCGGCGGCCATGGACAGCTCTGTGAAACTAATGGGGTCTCACATGCACACATACCTAGTTCCTTTCTATAACCATATCTTCTTTGACATGGACAGCTGCCCTACTCAGACACAAACACACACGCACACACACACACACACACACAAAAGCGAGGACATTTCTCAGTAATATTTTAGAACCAGATAGGCCAAATGTGAGAGACACACACTCACACACACACACACATACACACACACACACACACACTGAACCTGTCTGGCTGCCCACAAATCTGTTGTACCGTCCTGTTGTGTCAAAGAGGGAGATGGCTTTTGGGAGGAGAAATAATATGCATGTGTAATGCTTACATGGTAATACTACACAAGAGCTCTTAATTCATTCATTCATCTAGTCGCAGTGCCTGTCCGGTTGGGTTTTGTGTGCCTGCAGTTAACTCGTACACTGCTGCATGTAAATAATGTTGCTGCGTGTCGGTATCATACCGTGCATGTCCATAACAAGTCAAGTCAAGTTTATTTATGTAGCCCTTAATCGCATTGTAGTCTCAAAGGGCTGTACAGCCTATATTTCACATGGAAACAAACAACACCCCCATAACTTGCTCCTCTGACCTCTGACATTAGCAAGGGGAGAGTCATCTTATTGAAAGGCCAAGATCTACATGTGAGAGTATCTGCGAACTCAAGTAATATTTTACACTAAATTGACAAATGTACATTAACTAGCTATTGTGTCTTTAATCGAATAATTAACGTAAAATCTTTAATTTGGTTAAGTACTCTACATGTTAGTTAAGTACTGTATATGTTTAAAGAACTGCATACTGCAGGGTTTTTTAATACTTGGTGGCAGTGACAAAGCTTGAAATAGATATCTGGAACATACCTCGACATAGTAATATTAAAAAGGCCGTAGTAGCATTTGGAGCGGTCCTCCCGGCAGATGGGGTGATATAAGGTAGTGTTTCTATGTGTCTGAAGTCTTCCGCAATCCCCTCTGGCATTGCTGGGTATGGTTACATGGTCACAGTCATCTTTGCCCCTTTGGCATTGCAGTTGTCTGAGTGAGAAATATGGATTTTATGGCTGTTTTCATTGGTTCAATAATAAGAAAAAACAAACAAACAAATACTCACATTGAGAAATTATGCCTGCTTATGGTTGTTGATGTTGTCATCCCTAGCATGACTCTGCCCGGCTATTTCTCTCAGCTAAAGACATTTACCTGAGATTATAGTCTGGAAATCCTGTTCGCATTAGCGTTTTCACAGCCACCCTGCTGGCGGACCAATCACAGTGGGGTAGTGAGGTGACGTTGAAGTCAAGCGTGTTTATAAATGGTGGTAGAGCTAGATGAGGCGATAAAAACAGTTTTTATCAACGCCTAGATGCTTAAACTCCGTCCAATAGTTTCCAGATGAACCAGAGGTCTACGTCTAGTAGGCAACGACCGTAGGTCAGACCTTATTCACAAAGTGAACACGGAGATTCAGATTTAGTAAGTTTGCACATACAGAGCATTTAGCATAGTGTGGTTGATGCAGAAGTTACATTAAGTTAAAAGACAAATGAACACAATACACAATACATTGATTTAGATTTGTTTGGACGTACATTGAGTTGCTTTCCGAGAACCCATAATAACGCCTACGTCTTTATATATGTTTACAGAAAATAAATAACTGCAAACTGTGCTTTGTATCAAGTAAAATGCAATAGCTATTGTATATCGGTGCAGGTAGTGACCTACACAATGCTAGCATCTTACTGTGTTGACCTTTTGGCAAAGTTGGCAGGTTGGATCTGAGTTGGAAAAGGTGACCCAATCGTATAACTACACCTTATGCAAAATATGCTATAGCACAACTACAATATGTAACAGGAATTCCTTGCTTCAGATATTGTTCTTGAAAGATCACTTTACTAATAAGGACTAAACTTTAGAGAGGTATGCTCAATAAGCAAGAATGGAAAGGAATGTCCTGTATAGGCCTAGTTTGCCATAGTCTGCATTGTATCCTACGTTGGTCATGCAGCTGTCAAGGGATTCATTTCATTCTGAACGTAGTAAGTGTAAAGCACATGTGAAAGCAACTTGCACTGACCAAAGTGCTCTTCACAGAAGTACAAGAAGCTAACCATTAATAAAGAAAAATAAGTGTGTGCCGCGAAACATTATGCAAGTAGGACATTATCGGACTTCTGGAAGCAGGGAACTCCTATATATTTTATGTAAAATCTAAATATTGTGTGAAAAAAAAGAGAATAATTCGTGTCAGGGCCTGAAGGCACTGGAACAGGCTTGTATGACTTGTAAGCAGGCATAGAGCCAGCTTAACCAAGGCCAAAGGTGTCATTGGGACTCTGACAGCCAGGTTTGAAGTAGTGGGGAAGTCCCTGGTCGCATGTCGGCCGTCTCTGAGGGCCTTGGTGAGGGCCAGGATTAGGTGCAGCAGGTGGCATGGGTGTTAGAAGATGCCCCATGTGTCATCATCAGATCAGATCAGATTATCCGGTGACCTTGTAGACAACATCCGCAACAAAGCTACCTGCCACTTGTCTTCCTCGAATCCCTTTCTTATGACATTTAGCGTCCCCTAGGACCTGAATGTTGAGCATCCGGTTGTGTGAGATATACTATTGTTTCAGTAAGCACTCAAAATGTAGAAATACAAGAATCTCCAAATATTTAAGTTTGTTCATTTCATACTTGAAAAATACATTCTTGTATTCTGTAGTAGCCAATGTTGATTCATTTTTGGGTGCTTTGTTTCAGTTTGCATTTTCTGAGAATTTCTTAGGGTACCTTTAACATAATATGCAGCTGAAGAACCTGTTATAATTCAAATGGAAATGGAAGTTCTCAAAATAGAGGTAAAGTAACATTTGGAATAGAATAGCTCTAGACATTCTTTAATGCAACTTTCACTTCTTCATTCCCCTACATCCATTTCCTTGTTGTTTCTGTGATTTGGTTTGGTTTAGGAGCCTTTTCCTGGCGTCTAGAAGCTCACTGTGTTTCGAAATGTGTTGCATCAGTAACATAGCGTTTAAGACAATGTAGCTGTAACGTTTGTCTGATACAATGCAGGGAATAAGGGACCAACTATTGTTCTGCCAGCATATGAGGCTGTTGCTCATTTTTTAGGTTTAAGAGAAATACCTTTCTCTTGTTCTCAGCCCTTAGACATGCAAGTGCAACTTAATGTTATTTCATAGTAGCAATTAGCTATTATTAATTAGTTAAACAAACTTGGCCAGGTAGTTACAGTAGTTGATATTGGGTTTGGATATCTGTATTTTACTCTAGTTAATGTATTCGTTTTTTTAGTTTAGAAAATGGTTGTTCTGTACCCATAACAGGTCTTGCAGAAACTGGGTAAATCGGATGAGACGCGTGATGCTGCCTTCGAAGAGATGGTGGCCAACTTCAACAAGCAAATGGTCAGAAGCTGTAATTTTCTCACCCACATGGCCACACTGTAATCTGGCATTTCCTTCAAATCTGTCAGAAGCATTTTCTTAAACAACATGTCAGTTTAAAAGATACACTCTTGAATTGCATTAATGTTCCCTCAGTGGGGAAACAAACAAAAAAATGTTCTGCACCACCGTGGTTCAACCATAAGGGGAGCTACAGACACAAACTGAGTAGAGTTCCCTAAAGGCAGACAAATACTTGTTAAATTTTGTTTTCATTTCTTTGTATTTTGCCAAATTTGTTCACCCTGATCAAAACTGGTATGGTGTTCTTTCAGGCAGGTGGCAGTAAATTGCAGAAAGACTTGAAAGGCTACATGACAGCAGTTAAAAGTAAGACAGAATACTTTTCTGGGTGTGGGTTTGGCAATAACAATTGCAGGTACACTAAATGTGTCTCACCATGTATTTGTCCTATATGTGTGCGTATGTCTGTCTGCCCCATTGTCTGTCTGCGATGTAGCCATGCACGAGGCATCCCGACGGCTGCAAGACTGTCTGGCTGATATTTACGAGCCCGAGTGGTTTGGTAAAGAGGAGATGGACAGCCTGATAGAGGTAGGCGTACTGTACAGTAGCGATGCTATAGCATCGGGCATGACAGCACGGTTACAGGACGTCTTTGGTGTGGATGTCAAACTTGGTGCATGGGTTTGTGTATATCAAACTTGAAACATGCTAGTAGTGGTTAAGTGACACCTGACCTGAAGCTAGAGGGTTTTCAAGTGGAGACAACACAATTTTATTGTGTTGTTATTGTTGTTGTTTGAAGCCCCCTGTTTAGTAATAACTCACTTATTCACGTCTAGTTCCTTCTCTTCTTCTCTTCTCTCTGTCTTTTCCTAACTGCATGCTTCTCTTCTCCACCCCTCCATCTAAAGGAGATGATAGAGAAAGAGATGGACAATAACTTGGAGGTAAAAGATAGTTTAGTGTGTAGTGTTTACCGTCGCTTTGAGACATTCTTCTCCGACACGATGGAAAGATAGAGTAGCAAAGGACAAACTACGCCTGTTGGAACGGCTATAACTATAAAGAGAGTGCAACTGCAACTAACATTTCCTAAATTTAAGCATGGATATCATATGTTTGCTGATAAAAATGACACTAGCACTTTTAAAATGACACTTTATATATCTACAAGTACCATTAAACATTGCACAAACATTTTATTAACTTTCAACAGAAGGCACTGCAAGATTACAAAATACATGTTGATTGTGCATGGCTAATGGAAGAAATATTTATAAATAGCAAATATCCACAGCTGTAAATGTAAGGTTTATGTTGTTTTACTCAATTGCATATTTAAGTGTTTCTTGATATTGTCATAGGACCTATAATATATCACCTGTCAATGTACAGAGTGGAATTAGGGGTTACAATAAATAAGTATTTATGTTTTAGACTAGACAAACATTTATAACATGCATTAATTGATTTAAATGTTAAATGACACATATTGACAAGAATGATAAACTCTTTAAAAGCAACCTGTGTTTCCGTTTCACAGCCATAAACCTTATAATCTCATATTGCCAGTTGAGCCTTTTCTGTTTTGTTCGTTTTGCTTGTAGTATTGTCTAATACTACATAATAATATAAAAGTTATAATATACAGTAGCTTAGCATGAATGTGTGTAGCATAGCATTGTTTATATAAACAATGCTTTCATACATATTTGGCAAAATAACAGAGAAGCCTTAAATTATGAAATCTCACATTGTAAATCATATTGTTTATTTATCAGCCCTGAGTATGTTAAGAGGCTGTGGAAGAAAATGAACTGGTAATAAATTCCACAACTTAATGAGGGATGTGTGTGTGTGTGTGTGTGTGTGTGTGTGTGTGTGTGTGTGTGTGTGTGCGCGAGAGTGTGTCAGGACACATATGTGTCATGGGCAGACTATCACCAGCAGGTCACAGATGGCTCTTTGATCACCGTGGATACATACTTGTCTCAACTTCCTGAAATTAAGGTAAGGTTGCTTCGTGTTGTACTAAGGCTAAGGCTTCTTAGTGTGTGCGAATAGTACACTGTGTATATTTTGTGCTGATAAGTTTGTATGTATGTTTACAATATACAGTAATTACAGGCCTATAGCCCAGTACATTTTGATCTCTTTTCCATTGGTAGTTTTTTTAGTTTTTTGTTGTGACTACAATTACAAATTTAATTCTAAGAAATTTTGCATAAAAGCAGACACTTTATATTGAAAGCAACATATATGTAGTTAAAAGTGTTAAGCAGGGAGGGGTTAGTAATCTTTCTCAAGAATGCTTACATGTAAGTGGGCTTGTTGGGAATTGAACCCACAACCTTTTGTCTAGGTGTCTATTGCCTTCCCTGTCCCCAATAACTAATCTTTATGAAAGTCTCTCTTGCGTACCCAACAGGCCCGTATAGCAAAGCGTGAAAGAAAACTGGTGGACTTCGACAGTGCCAGACATCATTTTGCTTCCCTACAGAAAGGCAAGAAGAAAGACGAGGCCAAGATCGCCAAGGTAACCCTCTCTCTGTGTGTGTCTTTGCGTGCGTGTGTGTGTGTGTGTATTTTTTTTATGCAAGCAAGTTTGCAAGCAAGTATGTTAGCTAATTAATTGCTATGTGCTAATTAATGTTAATTAACACTTTCCTAATTCATTGAACTTTCAAAAGAGCATTTCTATAGTCTAAACCCTTAATAACCAGTGTGTTGTCCTTGTGGCATGGCTGTTTGTTTGTGGAGGAGTAATGTAGTGTAACCACTTAAAGGCAGGGTCAGTCATTCTTGCTAACTTTGAGCTCAAATCAAAACAGTATCGCTCCGCAGTCCTCTGCGCACATAGAAATGCATTGTGAAGCAAAGCATAGTACTACGGCTTTGTTGATATGAGCGATGTTCGCCACTTTGTTTATGTTCCTATTTACGGAGCCAGGGCTGAGTAGAAGTATTGGATCATTTTTTCAACATGCACAGAGAACGGTAAGCTAGCAAAATGCGAAGAGATATTTGTTGTATTTGACAAAAAGTGTATTAACTTAGCATTTAGCCTGCAATATCTGACTTTCCCTTTAATGTATCATATCCATGGGCCTTTGTCACAGAGGTGTCACAGCTGGATCAACATATTATAACAGTGTTTCCCAACCCTGGTCATGGGGACCCACTGCCCTGCATGTTGTAGATGTCTCCCTGCTCCAACACACCTGATTTACATGAATGGGGCCTTATCAATCTCTGCAGAAGCGTGATAACGACCCATTCATGTGAATCAGGTATATTGAAGCAGGGAGACATCTACAGTAAAATATGCTGGGCAGTGGGTCCCCAGGACGAGCACTGGTATGTGTCATACCAGTGCAACAGTAGACACATCTAGCAAAGCAACTAGTACATTGTTTATACTGGTATACCTTAATGAAACAGACCTTAAATTAATGTTATGAGCTACAACTGTTTTCCCTACTATGACAACCCTGTGAAAAGGGCCAAAGACTCGCTGATGCACCCAAGCTGTGCTAAGCTAACTAGCTACACTACTCCTGTACAAGCCACTCCACCAAATGCCGTAGTACTGAATGAAAAATAATTTGTTTGCTCTCTCTGAATTTCATTCCCCTGTCACAAACATCATTCATTCTTTCATTCTCGTCCCGTGAACTCCTCTCTCTCTCTCTCTCTCTCTCTCTCTCTCTCTCTCTCTCTCTCTCTCTCTCTCTCCCCTGCATGCTGATGTGCTTGGCTGACAGCCCACAGCTTTGCTGGAGAAGGCAGCTCCTAGTTGGGCTCAGGGATTGATATCTGCTCACCAAGTGGCTCAGACTAATCTCTCCCTAAACCAGGTGAAGCGCTTTGCTCGCCACTTACAAACCCCACTAACTTGCTTGTTCGTCTGATTGTTTTTGGTTGTTTTTTTTTTACAAGTCATCATCGCAGTAGAAAAAAAAAAGGTCAGGTTCAGAAAGTCAGAGGATTTATGCTATACCTAGAGCATCAGCACCAGTAAGACACACCAGCTCTGCATCTGGCCCAATAGGTGTAGGACCTGACTTACAGTAGTATCTGATCCAGTTGTGTAGCAGATGTACCGTACTGTACATACATTTCCTGTGTCCATCATATTCAAAGTAGTAAAGTCAAGTAAATTTTATTTATATAGCCCTTAATCACATTGCAGTCTCAAAGGGCTTTACAACCTACATTTCACATG
>JAODTR010006389.1:2618-81693 GCA_025399935.1 Amblyopsis rosae | reverse complement strand
CAGACAACACAGCCCTCAGGTTCATGGGGGCACCCAAACCTCTCCACCACGATAAGGTGATGGTTCCCGGAGAGGTGAAAATAATTATTTGTTTTAGATAATTATTATTTTTATTATTAACAAAAATGTAACACTTTTCCCATTTTCCACGAGTTGAAAAAAATGCTCTAAGACTTCTAAAATCTGTGATCATGAGCACTTTGCCAAGATAACCCATCCACTTGACAGGTGTGGCATATCAAGATGAAGATTTAACTGTTGTTGTTTTGAATTTTGCACAGGTGTGCCTTGAACTGGTCACACTAAATGCTCATTTTGTAGTCAACCAACAAACTTCAAGATACTGAACAAAAGGAGTTAAAAAATGCAGCGATATAAATGCTGGCGTGCATGTGTGCTTCACTGAGCGTGCTTGTGTTTGAGGACTCGGTTTGTAATGAAGAGGAGGGAAAAGACTGTAATCGAGTTCAAGGCAGGTCCGACACGCACATATGTATCCACAAGGACCTACTCAAGAGCACAGACTTGCAAAACATTGTAAAAGTGTTTAATAGCAAAGTGGAAAAGGTTGGTGTGCAATGTGTGGCGTGAACACTTATCAAACACAACCTCTTGCATTCCACAATGCGTCATACTCTTTAATGGAGATGATAGCAGTTTACAGGCGAGCGGAGGCAGCATTGCATTTTAAGTCTAGCGTAGAATCTATAGTTAGGGGCAGTTTTAATTATGATGACCTCACTGTCATCTGATGTGGATTCACACAAACACGCACACACACAAACACAAAGGCACAAACGTGCATTCTCTTTAGTTCGATGTGTTTCTTACTCCATTCACTTTTCTGTGGGTTTTTTGCAGACACACACACACACACACACACGCACACACACACACACACACACACACACACAAAGGCTGATTTTCAGACAGAAAGGAACAGGGAGGTCAAAGCAAATGACCTATGATTCCTCTTAGCTCATTCTCTCTCAGACCGGCCACGGACATAGAAACCGCATCGGCATACTGATGCCCATGGCTCACACACAGGTCCAATAAGCAGACCTCAAGAGACCCATTAGTGTCAGACAGGCCATGCCCATAATCACTATAGATTACCTAGATGGAGTAAGGGCGGTTGATGTTGGTTTTGATCCTGTAGCCTACTATGCTAGAGTCAGGCAGACAGTCTGACACACACTGACAAATTGAGCATGAACTACATGTATACGTACATGCACATAGTGAGATTATACCATACAGTAGTTCTTATAGGCAAGTCTCGCCACACGGCAGCCATCTTTGAAATGCCCCGGGCAGTTATTTAGGAAGGCTGAATGGGAGAGAGCCATAACTGCTTTTTCAATAGTCGCCGGGACATAAAAAATGCATGTATACAATCGCCAGTCAAATCTGATGAAAAAAAAGAAAGCTCAAACGTTTGGTGACTTTGCAAACCAAATAAGTGTTAAAAGACATTTTCCCACAGGTTATACTCCTACTACGCATGCACAACATTTGTTGGCTTGCATCACTGTAACCTCACGATTGGTTAAACGGGTTAAAGGTATAGTCAGCTAGCTAAAGGTAAGCTAATACACTTTTTGTCAAATTCAACAAATATCTCCTCGCATTTAGCTATTTTACCGTTCTCTGTGCGTGTTGAAAAAATAATCTGGTATTTACACAGCCTGGCCCCGTAAATAGTAACATAAACAAAGTGACGAACATCGGTCGTCTCAACAAAGCTGTAGCACTACGCTTTTCTTCACAATGCATTTCGCCGCGTGAGACGGAGCAATACTGTTTTGATTTGAGCTTGAAATAGAATGACGGACCCTGCCTTTAATGCATGGCAGTTACAAGCAGATGATTGGCTCTTATCCGCCAACTGACATATTTACCATTTCAGAATTCTCCCATAGAGCCCCATTCAAAATGATACAAGTGGCATGTCGCCTTATATAATGTCTCTGATTATACTCACGTCCGGAGGCCACCAGGCTCACAGTGATTGAGGTGGAGGTGGAGGAGCTCTGGACTAGCACAGTAACAAGGATCCCCACCACCAGCCCGGCCACAGGGTTGGAGAGCACCGCATTGTCCTTAAAGATGTCCCCTGCTACCTTGCCTGGCACACAAACACACACACACACACACCGGTGAGACCATCCTTATCTCTGGAAAGCGTGCCATTCAAGCTAGTTTGCGGTTGAGGCGGTGCCAATATGTGTCAGTCAAAGATATTAGCGGGACGATTGGACCGCCGCCAACTAATCAAACAACAAACAAACGTGATAATAACAGTATAGGCTGCTGTCCACATGACCTCAACGCCAGGTTTTCCACAACTGATGCACTGTAGCAGAATGGAAACTATTATCTTGCAAGCCGAGGAGGGTTTTCACGAGGCGAGACAGATCTGGCTATCTCTGACACATTGTCAATGTAGTGTGAAAACAGCACATCTCCATGAGCCAGCGTTGAGTCTTTTTAAAAGTTACCCAAGAAACTTGCTCAACAGGGTTCGGGGTTAATGTTAATTGTACAGGGACACTAAGACAGTGCGAACTGTCCCTATGACTTATAATAAAAAGTTAGCTAGTGTTAAAAAAGCACAGCCTGGCTTCATAGCCACCAATTCATAGAGAATATTGAAAATGTTCTTATACAAAGATATGGGGATACATAATTGGGGGGAAAAAAGAGTAACGGTTGTACTCCATTCTCTTTGCTTCATGGAGTACAACCTTTCAGCATCTCAGGCTGTGAGGCGTGAGCACTCTACAGTACTTCATACACTAATCAACATGTAAAATGTAACTCTAATAAGCTGTTTGGAGGGGCAAGGAATGGCACACTTACCTCCTGCTAACTGGAAGGCAGAGCTCAGCGTGTCCAAAGAGCAAACGAAGAAGAAAAGGAGTGTGAGGAGGATGGGGACCATGGAGACGTGGAGCAGAAACTCCCAAACTTTGCGAGGGTTCTCCATTGAGGTCTGTGGCGCACCTTTGGGCAAGAAGCAAGGAATGAAGACTGTCAGACTGCAAGAAAGTGACCAAGTGAGGTGTCAGATTGCATAAACAATGACTCAATCTGTAAAATCACAAAAATACAGATAACATGTCAACATGGCATCATTCTGACTCATTGTTTCTGATCTCATAGTTTCTGATGTCAGGAATGGTATGCAGTTAGTGTAGATATAAATTGCAGAATGTGCTGAATGGGCAGAATGTGTACAGTAACAAGATACAAACAGATAGAATAGACAGTTATTGTCCCAAAGCCTGAATCTGTGGTCTATTCTGGGTGTTCTTATCTCATGGCAGTGTACTGCACAGCCAGGGTTTATTTTGTCGTTCCCAGAGATAAGACATACACAACAACCATTGCAATGTGTTCAGGAATCTGGAGAAATTAAGGCCTTGCCATGCCTTTATTCTATTCATTGTGATATTTCACGCATATCATTACATACAGGCGGCCCCGTCTGGTGACAAGACGCAACTGCACTTGACATAATATTCTTAAGACGTTTTGCAGATATTTCAATGTTATTTCTCACTAATTGCAGAGCTCATTGAGCGATAGCTTTGTTTGGCAGCAGCCTGGAGCAGTCTCTGTTACCGTAATAGCACCAGTGTACTGCCAGTTCACTTGCGGTTACTGTTGTTTTCACTGAGGTATGGCACAGTTTCCATTCTAATAGTAACATTAAACAAAATGTTAACCATAGAAAATAATTTTAGACCCTCCTTGATCTATTTGCTTTTCAGATTGCCACCGAAGGCACGATTAAGCTGAATACACATATTATTCCTCTTCCAGTGTACAATCCTTAGACTCTGTCACTGCAGTACCTGTGCACTTTGGGAACATGTCTGCCTCTACGGCAGGCAGGGTTTTCATGTGCAGGCTGTCCACTTCAAAGCTGTTGATTAGATCCAGAGTGGAACCGATGCCTGACTCTCGGTCTTCCTCCCTCAGGAGCTTGGGCTGCGATGAGGCCAGAGGAACAGCTGCCTGTGCCGCTGACATCAAACACACCAGTGGTGATAATCAATGTGGAGGTCCTTCCATACAGTCACTACATCAGACTACAATTAAATTAGGGGAGCAAACTAAAACTATCGGGACAAAGCTCTCTGTGTTCCCAGTGTCATAGAGTGAGGCAATTCACAGACAACATCATTGTGTGAAGCTCTCCAGGGACATTGTACTGTAGCAGCATCTTAAATTTTCCATGGAAAACAACATTTGCTTCTATGTTTCCTTTTTTAAGTGAAAGTGAATTGACGGTGCAACGGCTAACTGAAGAGCAAACAGAGAGGTAAATAAGCTAAGCTAACGTAAATGAGCTAAACTAACGTTAGCTAAGTAAGTTAGCTCTGCTAGCCAGCAAACTGACTATATTGTATTGTTTTTACAAATTTTAGATTGTTTTTAATGACGTTGTAGTGTGAAGCACTTTGTGTTACAAGAATTTGTATGAAAAGTGTTATATAAATAAAGATTGATTGATTGATTGATTGATCTGGAATGTAAATGTCAATTGCTGCTGCACTTGATCACTGATTGGGGTAATACAGTAATTCCAAAATATTCTACTTCTGTCTTTAAAAGCTTTAAGTCTTTAAAAGCAGCCATGTTTGGTTGCACCTGAGGGGATTGTGGAACCGAATCTAAATTATCCTCACCAGCAGATATTGCTTGGTTTCAGAAGGATGTCTCACTTCTTAATTAATGTAAGTGCTATCGTGGTACAAAACGCTTTTAGAGTCCCCATATAAAATTACAGTTATGCCGTTGTTTTTTCCAGCCAGATGTGTCGTGTGGCCATCTGTCAAAGGCCTTGACCCATTTTAAATCTGTCTAACATGCAATTTAGCCAAAATTCCTCTCTGAAGAAATTATGGTGAAATGTATCATTTAGATTGGGGTCCAGGTTACAATCCAACATTTCTGGATTGCCATCTCTGACCAATCCTCGCACTCACAGTCAGATAGCCAATTTAGTATAGTTTAGAAAACGTGCAACACCATCTGAAACAAAATGTTCAGCTTGAAAATGGTTCTGTCCAAAATGAAATTGGAATAATACTTGGCCTTTGTGCTTTATGCTTTTTTTGTGTTCCAGAAGAAAGTTTTTACCGTTTTCGCTGACATGGACTCTTCCAGACGACACAGTGGTAAGTGGTTGAGATGTCATGATTGTAACTGCGGTGGGTGGAAACTCAGTTCATTAAATACACAAAATGAAACCAGCATATGCAGTCCATTTACCATATAGGGATCACATATAAGCCACCTGCTCATGACAAAATAGTTAAGTAATTTTATTAAACGGTTTCATATAAAGCCACTATCTCTGACATTCTCCAGTTCCAATGCAGCTCAGAACACCAGCATACAATAATTACAAGATAATAAAAACCGCCCACATTCGCAGCAGTCCTTTAGGGTCAATATTTTCGCTGCTTACATCAGAGAGTGATTTTCCAGCGGATGAGCACCTTGTCAGAACCAATAATCAAGCATGAATATCCCAGTTGATGGTCTTGTATTTTGTTTCCAGCTGTGGCTTCAATATGCTCTTAATGGTTCTCTTATAACGCTATAGAAATCCTACTCGCTTCAAATGTTTGCCACTCTCACATAAAGAGACAATTTTTTCGCATTGAAGTCTCTCTTTGCAAACTGGGGTAGAGGCAGGCCATTTTTGGGGAATCCAATGGAGGAGGGATTGCTATAATGTGCCTTTTAAAACGATATAAAAGGTGGAAGTGGGTTGAATAATTACAGTATGGTAAATTACAGTAATTATAGCGGCTGCATCATTTAAAATCCCTGTGCCATTCTGTTTGACGTTGTGATATATGCAGGCAGAGCTAACACACAGGATATGTGTATGTGTGTGTGTGTACATCATAGCTCAATATATTTGCCTTTAATTTCCTGCATCCCCTTCTTTGTGTATGTGTGTGTGCGTGGCTGCAATCACACTTATTTGTCATAATGTCATACCTCCCTCCAATTTACTTACTCTCTCTCTCTCTCTCTCTCTCTCTCTCTCTCCCTTGCTTGCTCGCTCACCGTGAGTGTCTACTGTATGTTACGTTTTAGGTTTCTAAGCTATTGACTCAAACCAATCAGTTCTCAAGGATTTAACAATCAAGGTTCACTACAAAAACCTGTAAAAACAATTGTATTTATAAATGCTACTGCTGTCACATCCTGATGGGTTAAACAAACGTTCTACAGGCTAGATTACATGTGATGTGGGTCACAGATAAAACATGCAGAGAACCAACATTACAAAAATGATAAACAACTAATCTCAAACTCTTCAATGAAAGATGATAGGCTTACAAATTATTTTACTGGCAAATTCCTTTTGAATCTTCACATGTTCATAGCTTAACCCTTACCTTGTTTGTTGCGTGCATCACCCCTGGGTTGCAACGTTTCAACAAGTATCTCTACTATTATATATATAGAAGCCACTTCAGTTTGGAGGTGCTCAGAAGCAAACATCGTCTCTTTTTCTGATTAACTTAAAAGACAATTAGGAATCTCGTAAATCAATAACACCAGACCTGAACACTAACTTCATGATGCATGCTTCAGGGGTTTTAAGGGGTTTTTCCTGCTAAAATCCAGCATTGCTGATCACCAGCATGAGGATTGTTTTGTATGCTGGAACCAGCATGCTGGTTACTGGTGTGCTGGTATACCAGCTAGACCAGCACTACCCCAGCAATAACCAGTATGAACCAGCCTGGACCAGCATGGAATTAATGCTGGTTTATGCTGGATTTTTTAACAGGGTTGTTGGCAGCCATTTATTTATTAGTTGATGAAATATGTTTTGTTTTGTTTGGAACACCAAAGCAATAGAAATCTGACACCTAGTGGTGAAAACATTCCCCCAAAAAACTAAGCCTTTCCATTTTCATTTCAAGATGTTTAATTTAGACTTACACAAACAATGGTTTTAGCCAAGGTATTAAATCTTTGTCAGAAGATAAGCACATGGAAATATTTCCAGTCCAATTGTCTGGTACAGGACGTGCAGCCATATACTGTTATACTAGACCAGAAGCTCAAACATATTATAAATGTTGATGCTGTTTTGATGCTATTTTTCATGCTGTCACGTAGCCTATTAACTTTAAGGTGTTCGCACACAGACTCTTTAGCCATAGCATGTGAACACATACACATACCTAATACAACTGGGCACCTGCCAATACAAGCAATATCATCTACACGGTTATAAACCCTCGCTAGCACGAGTGATTGTTAATCATTAGTGAGCTTATTTCTTGTCATATCAGCAATGCGCTCACCCAAATCTACTGAACCTGCTGATGTTAGCCTGCTGTCCACCAACAAACTGGAGCAGGTCGGACAAACTGAGCTACTGCGACACACAGTCGTCAATTCCCTATAGAGAAGGTGTCACTGTGTAGTTTATTAGTGATGCCTGTGAACAAATGTAAAGGATTAGCCCTGGATGAAGAACAGGAAGATGCAAAATCACACCAGATGCAACGGCCTCACACACACACACGCACACACACAAGAGCTTGGCCCAGATCCTGATGTTCTGAGCTGCCAGTGCCAGTGGGAAGTGCTGTCTGCTAAATTAGCTCTTAGCATGACGGTAAAGAAAGTAGGTCATACAGCTTCTTTCTAGTTACAGTAAAAAAAAAAAACAATCCCTGGTAAATGTGATGCAGGCACAATACATCAGCTTGTAACATCGAACAGTACGGCTGTGTTATTTTGTTACATCATCCACACTGTCAGAAAAGCTCAATCGTGTTGGACCAGAGAACATCTGAAAGGAATTATTTGGGTTTTAACGCTAGTTTCATTTGACACAAGCATTTATCTTTGGAAAATCTTATATTTTCCTCAAAAACACACCGAAGGTAGGTTTTGGAATCAAAATATCCCATAGATTCCAGGGCATTATATTCTACTGATGATTCCACACTGCCTGTGTTGGCACCATGTAAGGCAATGAGGCAAGAACACGGTCGACTGCATTACTTTATTGTCAATGCACACATTCAGATCGGTACACACATAACACTTGGCTATATGGAATAGTGTTGTGGGTGTTTCTTTACTCACATATGATTGTCTGGTAGTGTGCGTTTGTTATTTGTTCAGTGTATGACTCTCCAAATTGTGTTAAATGCCCACAAATCCAGCATTGTAGTTCCCCTGTCTGGTATGTGCGTGTCTGTGTGTGCGCATGTGTGTGTGTATTTATGTACAACACATGTTGCATTATGACGATATAATGTTTGTTTGGGTGAGGGCCCGTCCCCCTGCTGGATCCAGCTGACCCATCATCCTTTCAGCTCTTCGGTGGAGGACGATGATGACTCTGAACCATCGGGACCTTCCTGTGAAACAGACAGAATGAGATTTGTACTGATATATGCTGTGTGCATTAACTGGTCCACTAACGGGACACGCACGCACGCACACACGCATGCACACACGTACACACGCACGCACACACATGCACACACACGCACGCATATTCACACGCACACGCAAACCTCAGAAAGTAGGTTATGTGAGTCCACCATTTATTGTACTTACCTGAACGACATTAAAAGCAACGGGTGTAGCCTAACAAAACATAACCTTAATAACCTTAATAATATGACATAATGGATTTAACCAATATGAATCATAATACAACTCATACAAGTCATATCTATACATTTTGCAGGTCATGCTTGATCAAATATAATATACGTATCATTTAAGTAAACATCTCATTAGTGTACAATTTCATATACTGTAACGAAGTGAAAAAAATGTCTTGTGGGAAAAAAAGGAAATTGTTTCTGCATCTATTCCATTTGGATAGTTCTTTCATTTCCATTAAATGTTATTGCTTATATGATCTGAGCAATTATATTGTAGATGTGTGCGGGTTCACCTCAAACAGGCTGTGCTAAACCACTGATACGTTTACTGTGCATGACTGGTTTTTGTCATAGGTTAGACAACAATATCCACACATTATATATGAAAACAAACACACCACCACATATCTTACTTTAACGTTTTCTAGCTCTGGTCTCACTGGGAGCGATTTCTGTGAGGAAAAGGCCTGTGTGGGGAAATAAACAGCAGAGTATAGTATAATGGTACGAGAGAACAGGTTCTGAAATAAGTTGAAAATACTCACCCTCTTTGTCTGTTGGACCTCCTCTGTGGATTTGGACCTGTTCTTCATGTGTTTCTGAGAGGTGTTGGTAGGGCTCTACACAGACAGACAGACAGACAGACAGAGACACACAGACAGACCGGCTGTAAAAGTAAATCAGGCTTGACTGACTGTCTGTCTGTTTTCTGCATAATCCCCATTATACATACCTCATTCATCTTCTGCTCCATGGCGGAGTTGAAAATCCTCTTAAGCGATTTGGTTGAACTTGAAGATGGATGGTGGTCGTCTGAAACAATATATCTCTATAAACCTGGGGGAGAGGACGAGAAGCTTTAGAGCCAGGTAACTGAAAAGTGTCATTTCTTGCACAAAACCATTCATTAAAAAAGTGGCAGAGGTGATCGACATTCAGTGGCCACTTAACATGTATTATTAACCCCTTCGAAGTTGAAGAATAAACTAAACTGATCTTGGACCTGATTAATGCCATCACTGTGAACACTGACTGGACAACCCTGCATTTCTGGCCACACACCAAAAGATGGCGCCTCTGAGGAGACATTTTCCACTTGTCCTTCAAGGCATTTTTTGGAAATGTGATCTTCATGACATATTCAAATATTTCAATATTATATCAATTTAACCCACATCACAGCGGCTCAATTTGAAACAATTATGGTGACACATATCTGTCTTGGTTAATTAAAACATTTCCTTATTTATTCACGAGTGGTATGCGTGCAGGTGTGTGCGTGGCGTGTACACTACTGTACATGTACATTTGGACATAGGGTGAACCATCTGATATGGTCAGCTAACAGCATCTATTCGTTGTATGTATTTATTTATTAACCAGAAAAGACATACTGAGATTACAAATCTCTTTCAGGAGTGTCCTGGTCAAGACAAGGAGCAATAACATAACAAAATAACATTAATAAACATTTAACACAAGGTATTTAAAAACTCAGCAAGTATACCATACAGTATAATATGTATCTATGTATAAGTATAGATGCAGTAGCTTACCATGTCATATTGTTTACCATTTTTTGTGCTTTTTTTAACACTTTTTTTGGTAATTATATCAGGCAAATGGGACACAATCAAAGTAAAAAGGCTGCTTTTCTAGATCAATCTCTAATTGGGGAGTGTCCAGACTGATATTTGTAGAGAAATCAAATTGGCGCTTGCAATATCAGGATGGTATAATGAGACGGTTATTAATGAGTCCATTACAGTTCATGCTTCTGGGTGCAGTACCACCCGTCACCACACGTCTGTTTAAAGCTTAAGCTCAAAGCTGCTTGACCACCTGGTGGAGTAAGAATCAGTGTGTCCTCATGGTACAATTTAGATGGAGCTGTTGGCAGGCACCGGGCGCAGTGGACCATTCCCATCATGAAGATCACCCTGTTCATGCCGTGTCAGCACTGGCAAAACTGTCAGCAGTGTCAGTGACATGTCCACAGCTGTCCAGAGGTCTTCACATGCTACCTATGCTAACTGGTACAGTAGGTATTTCTGCAATGCTATATCTTACACAGAAAACTGAGGGTTGAACTGATTAACAATACTGTTATTTATAAATGAATGCACCATTAAGAGTCCATACATTCCTCTTAGAAAAAGTTAAAGAAAAAATATTTCTAAATATATTTTTATATGGATCTTATCTGATTTGACTACTACCCCCTCCCCCTAAAAAAATATTTATATAAGCATAGTTCCGCAGGCAGCAGGCATATGGGTTTGAAAAGTGTGCAATACTCTGTTCCTGTGGGAAATGTTGCAAGTGGTGCAAGCTACTGTCTACATGCTGCATTACCACCACCTACTGTCTAGAATGTACTATAGCGCATGCTGCAAGGTCAGTGTCAATTAGCAACATTTGCTCATATTGGCGCTGCCGCTAAGTGTGTATTAAATTATTAGCCATCAAAATAATTACAACACACATACGTTAAATCATTACCATTATTACCATTATGCTACAATCACTTTTGTAACTGTCTATATCCTATATATTGAGCAATACTGACTTTGTTTCAACTAGTTATTAATACATTAAAATAAAGTCAGAAGTGGTCGGTAAGAGCATTAGCATTAATGCAGCTTTTAAGTGATTATGATTCAGGCCTGGCAAAAAGAGAAGTATACTGTCTTTAAAATGTTTTGCACATAGAAAGAAATAGCATCTGTGAGAAAGGACAAAGCAGAAGTGACAGATGATTCAATTAGATTGAGTGGCTGGGCAGAGAGACATATAAAGCTTATTCTCATACAATTTGAGCATTAGTGACCTAAGATATGGTAGCCAGGCAATTTTCTCTGCTTGACAGATTGTGTTCAGATTAATTATATTAAGATGCTTCCCAGAAACACAGGTCGATGTTAAAGTGATGAAGTCCTAAAGCATTATTAATGCATGGCCAAATACCAGCAATTAATGCACAGGTGATACACAGTATATTGTTGTGATGGAGCAATTGGCAGGGTCTTGTGGATTGTTGAATCTCCAGAATGGAGCTTTGGTTCTCAAATGTGCTGGTTGTAAAATGGCGCTGGGATGCTGTATTCCTCCAAGGAGAGGTTGAAGTGATTGTGGATGTAGGTTAATAAGGTAAAAATAAGTTTCGTAAGCCTAGAAGGGACGACTGTTTACAAATATGGTACCATGCGACAAATAAATAATTTAAAATAATAAAAATCAAAACACAAATTATGAAAACTGTGAACCTAGTTAAACTTAAATTCGCTATGCAACAGTGTGATGTGTTATGCATTGAATGTACTAATGCAATAAGACTGGTGCAGGTAGGTACTAGGTAGCATGCATTATTTATGCAATTCACTATAATAAAAACAGTTAAATCATGTCCTAGGTTGACTGAATAGAAATTGAATGAACTAAAAGACAGATCTTTAACCTTCTTCTTCACGGTAAGGATTCAGCCCAAGGCATATTAAGAATAAATCAGAACTGACAGAGATTCTCTCAGAGTGAAAGAGAAAGTCAGCGGTCAATAACGTAGACACAGTAGAGGCCTGCAGGGGTCATCAGCTCTTTTATTGGCCCTGAATGTTAGTCGCACAGAGCCAGACATGTCTATGGCACTATTACGAGAGTAAATGTCTGGGAACAACATTATGTTTAGCATGTAATGTCAATGTGTGTAACACAAAACTATCAAGCAATACGTGCAGCAGGTGAATTCTATAGATGTAATATCACTAGTATAGTAGCTTCATTGTGTAATATGTTCTCCCCAAATGTGCCAAACATTATTTTTATAACCTTTTGTGATGTCGCTGCTACAAAGGTAAAGCTAGTCATATCATCCTGTTTCAATCACTTCTCTTAACAAGTCTTTGGATTAGATTAGACCAGAGATCTTCAACAGGGGGTCAGAGTTACTGCAGGAGGTCTGCCAAATTATTTGATCACAAACCTTTTCTCTTCCAAAAATGTAAATGTGTCAGAAGATACACATTAATAATAACTTAGCATTGTAAACGTTACATACAGTACACCATTAAAAATAATTGTATGCATGGTATTATGGCCGCCCTACACATTATTGATAGCCCGGTCTAATAAAGGTAAAGGTGCTTTTATTGTCACATACACATACATGTTGTATAATTAATTCTCTGCATTTAACCCATCCTTCAAGGGAGCAGTGGGCAGCCGCTGGGGACCAACTCCAGATTGGAGCCAGATGGCACTGGCTGGAGGGTGAACCTGACGTGTTTTTAGATAGTGGGGGAAACCGGAGCACCCGGAGGAAACCCACGGAGACACGGGGAGAACATGCAAACTCCACACAGAAAGAGAGAGTGTGATCCAAACACACGTGGCTGCAGGAGACGGGGTAGATCTTTTTTGTTTGGGTCGTCAAATTGTTTTCCCCAGTCATTTTAAGGAGTCCACCATTACGAAAGGACAAATCCTGGGCTACACACAAGCATGCCCCCAAGATGCAAGGCTGGGTAGACAGAATATTGTAACTCAGTCTCTTTGCTTCACTCCTAATATAATTCATATTCCACACCAGCTTCCCTCTCTGGCGACACAGACGAGGGTATGGAGAGCCTAAGATAACATGATTTTTGTCACAGCTGCAACTGAATTATTCAACTTCACGATACAGACCTAATTGACAGCAGGATATTCTACCTTATCAAAAGTGTGCAAAATGGCTCCAACTCTTTTGCAGCCATCACTGTAATGACTTGCCTCCTTAAAGAGATTCCTTTTAATTACTAAATTCCTGTGCACCTAAGAGATACAGATACTAAGGAAGTAGCAGAACTATATACAATGTATAAATAACATCGAAGATGTAAGATTCCACAGAAAAAAGGCACAGCACATTGCATACAGAATTACTCCACCGCTGCCTTCATCCATTTGGTTTCAATACAGCATAACAGTCCGCCCATCTGTCAAAGGACTAGCTGTTAGAGAGGCATAATCATGTCTCATTGGCCCACGCCAGACCGACATCTATGAATGAAGTGGCAGATAGAAATGTGCGTCTCGTACGCCCCGGAAATGTTTCCCACATGCTAGGGTCAGCAAAATAAAAAAATTGCAAGCAGGGACCTTGGTGTGTGCATGCACGCGTGTGCGTGCATGCGTGTGTTTTGTGGTAAGTGGGGGGTTATTGACAGACTATGCAATTACAAATGTTCTTTCAGATGCACGCACAAACTGAGCACCTCTATGGGGCGGGGATACTGTATGGAAAGGAGTTCTTATCACCCAGGTGAGAGAGAGAGCGTGGGTTGTATAATTGCAATGGCCATTGTAGCAGAGAGCACATTCTTTTTCTGCACATTTCAAGCATCGAGGACATCATGTCCTGAAGTGGAATGAATTGCCCCCTGCTCCAGCGAGCCACTATCACCACCCAAGGCATCTGGTACCCGAGTAAGTGCCCAGGAATGCCGTAGGATTCTCTCACCCATTCACTGGCCAAGTAGAAGCGCCTTGTGAATCAACCTGGACTTCAAAAACAGACCCAAATATTCGGAGAAACAAAAAGAGCATATTTACAACCTCAGTACGGCTGTATGGTCCCGCGGGGGGAAGGAATCCTTCAGGCTAGGTTCCGAAGATGACAGCATCTAATTTGAATATTTTAAACATATCACATGCACACGCTGAAAGAAGCACTTAAGACAGAATGACAGAATACACGAATGAAGCAAGTGAGAGGAGTAAAAAAAAAAAATGAACAAGTAGACATCTATTGACTGCACGGCACACATTAGAGATTCATTAGCATCACGCCTGCGGTGGGGGATGATAAAGAGCCCCCTAACTCACCTCTTTGCTCTTCCATCCATTCACTCCTTTTCCCCCTGTGAAAGACGGTGTGCAGGAGAGGAGAGGGCACGCCTCATTTCAATGCCGCGCTGCTGCTGGTGTCTTTGAGAGCACCCCTTCCCTTCCCCCGCAGCGCATTCATAGCTCTGCCAGCGACGCACCGGTCATACACGATTGGAAACACACACACACACACACACACACACGCGCGCACGCTGGGTGTATCAGAGCTGGCCAATCACCTCGTGTATCAGGCTTTTGGAGTCATAAAATTTCTCTTTCTTTCTATAGGGAATAAAACCAACCACAGGTGCAATGCACTTGAGATGCAATTAGTTAAGAGGGTGTCTGCGCTTCATCACAACAGTGGAACCTATTCAGTGGGCTATGCTGCTGACATCATGTGACTGATCCGTTTTGAAATTAACACCCTGGCTAAAGATGCCTTCCATTAACTCCCCTTTCACATTGTTCCTTCCAGCAACAAGTCTGTAGTAGACAGGCAGAGGTGGTCATTGGCTGTTAACCTGTGACCACCACAGCACTGCACCAATGTCTGTAGCTGTTCAGGAATGACATCTTTAAAGTCGGGTTCCACCCATAAACTAGAAAAAGATGAGACACAAGGCAGTTGATCTCAAATTGCAGAAAATTACTTTAGCAAAATACCTATTTTACGTCATGCATGAATCACAAGTCTACACAAGCTGACGTCAACCAAGTGTTTCTGCGCATAATACAATGCCTAGGCTACAGATGCGAAATGTCATACAAAAGGCTTATATCACATTGTAAAACATAATTTATTAATGTGAGCATAATTTGGTGCGTGCGCATACATTACCAATGTTGTCGACAGCGGCCTGAGACTCAGTGTGAATTGACAAAGAGGAACTGACCTGACCAGGAAGCTTGTCAAAGTGCCAACACAGCAAACATGCTCAGCACCGCAAAACATACATGAAAATAGACATACACACACACACAGCTAAAATATCAGAAATCCATTCCATTATAAAACAGTCAACATGCATAAAAATAATTGTGCAATACACTTCAATGTGAAACAAAATAAGATACTCTTTGGTCAGCATCAGGATCCTGTAGAAAAGTTCAACTCCTCTCCTCTGCATTACCAGAATCCCACATTCCCTCTCTAGCACGCCGTTTATGTTTGGAAAGTCAACAATAGTTGTGACGGGAGAAGTAAATAACACACAGAACATGTGGGCCTTTGACAGTTATGAAGGTTGGATGAGCAGAGAGTAATGTTAGTAAGAGTAAATTGCAAAGCAATTTCGCAGGTTAACAGCTCTCAAAATACTACACAATTTCATTGACAACTTAATAGTCACTATTTTTACAGCCAAAAACTATTTTATCTTCAAGCACATTTGCAGTAAATCTATTGGTCTGCCATACACTTGACATTTATTTGGAAATAACACACTATACCCATAATGTGCATTTTAGAAATATTAAACAATACACATCGAGGTACATACTGGATGCATAGTGTTTTAAATGTCTTTAAATGCTTTCATGATATATGACTACTGTACTGCCTAACGGCGACCGTTATTCATACCAGACATGATGACATACTGCTCAAAGCTTATTAATAGAGAAACATTTTTAAAAAGTGCTCAGTTTCTTTTAGACTGACAATGGCTTCTTGTCCACAAACACCAAGTTGGTGAAAGGTGAAAATGTTGTTGGGCTGAGGTGTGCCATTGTTCACCATCATGTCCTTAAACAGGCGGGAAAGCCCCCTGCTCGCAGACGCTCATCTTACAGTGCATTGATCAGCCACATTCAAACGTCCGTCTCCTGCAGTCCACTGCCAGACTCTGCTTCAGGGGTGCCCTTTGCTTCCTTGGCAGCAAGCGGCGAGGAGCGGCTCTCAGACTTCCCGTTGGTGCATGGGGAGCTGGCTCCCTCTGCCTCCGGCGGGCTGCTGGCCTCGGTCAGCTGGTCCTGGTCTTGAGGAGGCAGCTGGAGGAACAGGGGAAGCTCCAGGTGCTCTTTGGTCAGAAGACCTCGCTGGTCTTCAACTCTGTAGCACTGAGCCCTGGACAGCATGTCCAGAAACCCTAACAAACACAGACACACACAAAGGATCCATTTTGTTTTCACATGGTAATTATTTCATATAGTGTCAATGTAAGGCTATCTTCTCTCTAAATGATTGGTTCTTGGCTAATCTGCCTATAGTGGGATAATGCAAGACATCTGCAAGAAAAGCGGTCATGGCGAGCCATAGGAGTTGCCCTACTCTGACTAGATCAGGTGTATGCAACCTTTACTACCAAAAGAGCCATTTGTACCCAAAAACATTTTATTTTGTATCTGTCTAGAGCCGCAGAAAATACTATACCAAGTTAGCCTATCAACAATAGACCTAAATGATCATTAATTCCTGGCGTGGCTTAGAAATGTTAGGGGGTCCCCTGCAAAGATATAAAAAAAATAAATAAAGCACTTAAATGCCAATTTCTGGTGAATTGAAAACAGAATATACTAGCCTATGCCCAACTACTGTGCGTTCACATTTTTGAATGGATTAGATACATTTGGATACTGGTGAAATCAGAGAACACAGGCTAGCAATACGAAATATAGTTTGAGATTATATTTTGTGGGAGGAGGAAACCGAGATGAAGTTCTATATGACGTCTGTCAAAGCCACAGGGAGCCACTGTAGAGGGGCTCAGGAGCCGCAGGTTGCAGACCCCTGGACCAGACGCTCCTGGGCATGGCCTACCATCCATGTCGCGGTTCTTACTGGGCTTGGGCGTAGTTCTGTCTGCCTGGGACGATCGAGGCTCCACACCACCCGGACTGCCCACTCCACCCTGCGTCCGACGCAGAACAAGACACGAGTGAGTTGTAGCCTTTAAATACAGTATGCATTATGACGATTGACTATCCTAGAAATAGGTGTATGCCCTGACTATAACTATTTTTACACTTGCTAATACTACAGTATACTGTTACGAGAGGAGAAAGAAATAAAAACTTTTTGTTTAGTCAGAAATGACATCCAGAAATATCACACCTGTGGCAAGATCTGAATGATTTGTTTTGCATACAAGGAATTGAGGCTAAAATTACATATTTAGGCACAATTCAAATGACACATTTCAACACTAGCATAGCCCTTCCGCTTGCCTTCAGAAACCCTAATTGTTAAATTATAAATGGCTCATTAAACCTGGTTAAGAGCATTAGAATAGGTTATGCGTAGGCCTCACCTGTACGGCTGTAGATCGGCTGCTTGCGTTCTGATGTCCTCCTAGTAAACCCACACACAAAAATAAATAAATAAAACATAAATTAATACTATGGAATTACTTTGTACCATAGACAGACATTGTTCATTACACAGAAGGCGGACTACCGCTGATGTTATTACAGAGTTCAATTGCTTAATTGTGCCGGACATTGAAATGAGTCTGATGACGCATCTTTGACAAGCATTCCATTGCTACACTCGTGGGATACAGCGTGATGCAATACATTATGTTGCCACCCCCCCACCCCCCTCATTATCGGCCTTTTCCTGCTGGTGTGGGCAGACCAGCACTGACCAGCAGGCAGCCCTGATCTAACATGAGGCTGGTTGTGCTCTCAGCAGCAGGAGAGGAGAGTGAGCGAATTACAAGTGACATGGCACCCAACACCACAAATGGACCTAGACAGCAGGCGCAAGCCAAAGACAAGGTGGTGTGTGTGTGTGTGTGTGTGTGTGGGGGGGGGTACTATAGTTGTCCTATGGTACAACTGTGTGTGTACCATAGGATTACAACCTGGCAGTTGCACCCTTAAATCCTCGGCATTGAAGAGATCAGGCCGAGACAAAGAGACTGCATATTTCTTTGCGGGCGTTTCTACATTTAGCGTGAACCAGTTCAACAAGCTCATTGCCATTGACATGGCGGATGGCAGCAGACTATATGCGCTTCACAGATTATCTGCGTCTGGTGTGTGTCACGTGAGTGAACCGCTAATATTGAAGTGCAAGCTACGTCGCCAATCTCTCAACACATTCACCTTTTATCTTGTCAAGCTGCAGCGTCTGATTGGCCAGTTTGTATGCACTCATATTCATGTTCAGGGGTTCCTTACTTCCATTCTGCAAAAAAAAATAAATAAATAAAAAACAGCAAGTTAAACATGAACACTTGCAACAAGACAGATCCTCTCACACAACAACAGACCTATATCACTCATCACACCCACACACACGCACTAAACACAGTATAGTGCAGGCCACACAACTTGCCCACCCCCCCACCCACACAATTAGTGTGTGTTCACACAGACAGACACACACACACACTTGATTAGCCAACTCTCACCATGGTGACTAGCACATCCTGTGGTTTGAGCTGGTGTTTCTGAAGCACCCCAGAGAGAGCATCTTGCAGAGTCTTGCTGGACTTTGCCATAATCTTCACTGGTTTTCCAGTAAACACCACATCCAGTCTGCAACACACACACACACAAACAGCATCACTGCAGTCCTACACTACAGCAAGCAATGACACTGAATCCCCCCCGCCCCCCAACACACACACGAAATCCCCATTTTCCGAACTGCGTATTAACACCAACTTTCCTCTCACAAAAAAAGGCTCAACTCTTATCAATTCATAATTAGCTTAATAATTATGCACCTTAACAAGTCCCTTTGTCAAGCCGGCCAATGAAGGGAAAGTGTCACAACGACGAGTGCCACGGCAGATTTACACAAATTAGGGGCTAACTAACAGTGATCCCATGGAGACTGTGTGTCTGTGGGGGCAGGGGGTAAGGGGGGGGGAAGACTGCTGAAGGGTGAAATCCTTGCTGCAACGAGAGAGACAGAACCGCAGCGGCTGACTCACGTGAATGTTACCCTGAGCTCCAGGGAGACCTGCTGGTCCCTCAGCACTGAGCAGTCCTGGTCCAGTGACAGGGGCTGCTGTCAGAGGGGGACAGAGCCATTAGCAACATGAGCTGATATAATATCAGTAGTGCAGGAGCCCTAATTGGATTCATTAGTTAATAATCATAGTTCCATACGAATCCAGAAAATACCTGCAAAGGTGCCTTTGCAGACAGACCAATGTCTTTAGCATCAATAATGCAATACTGATCGAACATTGTGGCTGCTTTTCAAACATTTCAAAGCAGCGTTAATTAACATCTGTGTTCTCTTTCTTTCCTGTCCTTATTCAGCTTAAGTTAGCAAGTAAACATTTCTATAAATGTGCACGTTTAGCCATACTGGTTCATTTTCAACTGTAGTCCCTGTGTAGGTGTAAAGCCAAATACACAAAATACACATTAAAACAGGTCAAATCAAGTGGTAACAGTGCCTCAGCCTTGGCCATGCATGTCCAGTGTGCGTGTGTGTGTGGAGCACCCTATGGCATTGAAGAAGAAAAGTTTTTAGGAAAGTATTTTTAGTTTTGATCAATTTCCGGTATCAACCATTTATCTCCAGAATGACTGACTCTACCTTTAAAAAGAAGGAAAAACACATCGCCAACTTGAACCCATGGCATCCTGCGAGGTGACCGCCCAGAGACTACAGCTAGATGCATTGTTAAAAGTTACACTGCCCGATTTCCATGTGGAATTACCCTTGTGGTTAAAAGGCAGCTCTACAAAGACGTCCTAAATATTGTGGTGAACTCACAGCTCGCGCTGTTCTCTACCCCTCCCCATACATGATGATGATGATGATGATCCAGCCATACCTCTTTGAACATTTGTGGCCGAAACAATCGGAGGCGAACATTTGTGTGCGGGTGCTAAAGCGCGACGGAGGCGGTGGATCTTTAGAGGAGACGTCAACGTTGATAAATGGGAGCCGGCTCACCTTGTCCTTGCCGTGGAGGTAGATGAACACATCCTTCAGGGGGAAAGCCCTCTTCTCGCACAGGCTGGCCAGCATGTCTCTAAGGGGCACACCGGGCCGTGTGGGGGCCAACGAGGCACTGCCATCAGGGAGATAGACGCAACAATACCCCCCCTCTACCGCCAAGCGAGCTACACCCACTTGCTCTGGAGGCCGAGGGATTAAACGACTTTCCTGTGGCAATGAAAATGGAAGGCTCGGCGTCTCACTAATGTAGCGCCAACATTGCTCTTACAACATTAAAGTAGTCCTTGCAAGACATTGAGAAGGGAGCTGCCGTTACCTCTACCTGCCTGTAGAGGGAGCCAAGTTCCACACTGCTGTTCGATTTGACGGACACGTGAAGCTCTTTTCTCGCATCTGTGAGAGAGGACTGAGACAGATCTGAGGCTGTAGAGGGGGAAGGACCGGCGGGAAAAAGAGAAGGAAAGAGAGGGGAAGAAGCAAGCAATCAAGTCAAAGAAACTATAAATGAGTTTTCCTGAGGCGTGATGTTAAACATAGTAGCCATCAGACAGGCACTACCTCCCCAGGAACCCCTCAACTGAAGAAGCTTCTCTCTGGTGTTTTTCCCACCCAGGCTGCTGTTAGATTCCAGCTTTTTGTCCTGTTTTAGAAAATAACAAAAGGAGGCGTTAACACACTGGTAACATTTAGTATCGCTGGCATCTACAGGTAAACAAAACAGTTTCGCACTGTGCCCAGGGCTAATGACACACCCTCTCAGTTTGTCTCTCCATAGGACAACCTTTGCCACCACCACCGCCCCCCCTTCCTGCTTCTACTCTACCTTTCTGCTGTCTTCCCAGAGTCCCGTGAGGGCTGAAATGGATGGGGGGCTGGGCAGAGGCCTGCCTTCTACGCTGGCCAAGCTGCAGCTCTGGTAGAGGCGGGAACGCACAAAACGCCGGTAGCTGTCCATCTTCATCAACTTAAAGATCTAGCGCAGACACACATACTGAGGGAGTTAGCCGCACTGGTAATACCTCCGTGACCAGGGTTGGTGGTTGGCTTGTTCATTTGGCGCAGACTACTCACAGACCTGCTCCTGAGCCTTGTTAAACATGTCAGTAGTGGGTTGTTCTAGATCCTTCTCCTCCATCTTGGCAGTGTCGTCGATGTTAACTGGATAGTGGGCACTCTCAGCCAGATAAGTCTGGTAAATGGCTCGAGCTGCTTCTTTCACCTACAGACAACAACACAGTCACCCTGAAACAGGCTAGCCCAGCTTCAACACCACAGTCACCCTGAAACAGGCTAGCCCAGCTTCAACACCAGGCACACACATATTCTCCGATTGCCAAGAAAAAAAATCTGATTATTACATTTAACACCGTTTAATAATTGATATAATATCTGTGAGAATTATTGAATATCCAGCATTGCTGTCTAAAAAGTCAAGGTATGTCTTTCATGATACTTAACATAAAACAACACAGGGCCTATATTTAGCCTATTAATTGCAACTCAAATGCAATGAGGGTATGCCAATAATGAAAAACTGCTCAAAGATCATCAGTTTAAAAAGAAGTGTATTGGTTTGCATATAAACCCACCTTCTCTTTATAAACCAACCACTGACTAACTAGGCCATGTTGGTTTTTCCCATTTTCCCAGAGACAGCTTACCCTTAAATTTGATCTCATCTCAGTTTTAGCTAGCATTCACATGTTGGTTAAAATATAAACTATTTAGTACGTTTGCTAAACAGGTGTTGAGCAATATTAAGAGCAACCAATGACAATATCAGCCTTATCAAGGACGTCTGATTTATGCTAAAATTAAATACTGGTTTTCATAATCCAGGAGGAAGCCAACCAGATTCAGAATGACAGAAGCTTAAAAATACACAATACCTCCTTTAAACGAGCTGTTGGCATTTTCTGGAACTGTGAACAGGCCTGCCAGAATAAAATATTCTCTGCGCTGACCTCAGACTCTAAAAAGGCCTAAAAAGAAAATAAAAGAAATGACAATATAAAAAAGATTAATAAATGGGTCACATACAAAAGGAGAATGAGCAACGTATATGCCTACGGCACAAATCATGGACTCCCAATCATCCCAAAAGTGACTCAGACAACAGTTCAGCTGTGTGCATGTATGTGTGTGTGTGTGTGTGTGTGTGTGTGTGTGTGTGTGTGTGTGTGTGTGTGTGTGTACCGTATGTGCGTGGCGGTCTCACCGTAAAGTAGTGCACACCTGTGGGGTCCTCCAGCAGCTTTTCAAAGGACACAGCCCAGCTCAGGACACCGTTAGACTGATCGGTCTCTCTGCCTTGGCTCCCAGGCAGGCTAGAGCTGCTACCGCCGCCGCCGCTCCTAGCCGACATGTTCAGCTCTTAACGCACACACACATGGACATGCAGTTAGCAACACACCAACTAAGAGTGAATAAGAAACAGTGATTAAGTAGCAGAGGGTGCTTTTGTGTGTCATGTGGAGACATGTTCCGGCCTGAGAAATGTGAGAAACTGGGTTGGCGAGATGCACCATTCAGGCTTACCTCCGTCTGACACAGCCTGATTCTGCAACGAGATAAACAGATAAGGAAGGGGGTTTTGTAAAAAAAAAAAATAGAAAAAACGCTCTACTTGAAAAGAAGCAGCAGCTTTTAACATACTCTACAGCAAAGCATTACATTGGTTGTTATAACGGGTATGATTCAAAATAAATAATGTACTTCTAACTGACATATTAATGAAATAAGGAAAAACTAAAAAGAGAAGTGTAAAGCCTGTCTTTGCAGGGTATTGAAAGTATAAGACGACAACCATTGTATGTCGAATAACAGAACAGTGGTTTTAGTTTTTTTGTTAACCAAGTCGTGTGTCAATGAAAACGGAAGCTGTCAGGAGTATCTTTAAATGCAGACAGACATGTACTACCCAGGACGTCAAGTACAAAGCTCAGCTGCGTTTTGTCTCACTGCTGTACACAGCGGTGTTGCAACCGGCCGCGGATGCCTCTCCACGGGCAGAGGGTGTGTCGCAGACGTCAACCTAATAGTCATTCATGGTTTTCTAACAGCTCACGCGCTTGCTAATTCACATCTGCTCATACTGTACTCCCACCTCTGAGACTGCACCAGGCACGCTGAGATACTATCAGCAAATATTTTGTGTGCGCGCAATTTGCATAGAGAGAGGCAGGCAGGCCTATGGTGTCAATATAGCCCTAAATGATCAGCTGTGAACAAACCGTGAACATAATTCAAAATTATGCGTTCCATCAATATATTCTTGAAACAATTGAAAAGTGTAAACAGAACCACAGAATACATTAGTCTTTTAAAGTTGTATACGTTCATGCACTAGGTAGCACCAGCAAGATATATCTGCTGTAGATAATAGGGGGCGACATGAAAAACTGGTTTTTCAGTATTCTGTAGTGAGGAATGATCAGGTTTCTCAACAATTATCCTAGCAAATGATGATGTAGGGAGTTTCTACGAATTCCAGGCTGATGTCTTTCTCGGAAATATTTAAGATCGCAAAATGTAAACCACGAGGAAACGGGATAACAGTTGACATCTTTATCGCACCACAAACCACCCGGGCCTTACAACATTCATGAAGTAGATCTTGATTCGCAGAACCAAACTAATATAGTCAACCGTATGGTCTTACAGACAGCGGACCCGGGCCAGCTCTGCCTGCATGCAACAGATTGGCCAACAGGCATGGCTTGCTTGCTTAGTAGTGACTCAAGCAGAGACCAGCCGGTCACACAGACTGAATATGTCTGGCATCACTGAGTGAGCCGAGTTTCAGCTGGCAATGGAGGCAATGTACAAGACAGACACACAAAGAACGTAGTTCCGTATTGGTCACAGACAGACAGACAGACAGACAGACAGACAGACAGACAGACCCAGCTACGGTAGAGTCCATCTAACATGGGGTGACATTAGGTATTAAGTACTAGAACAATCCTACCCTAACTGCAGTTCAACACTGTATACAAAGTCATTACTTCCTGTTGCTGATATAGTCGAAGATTGTTTGAAAGACGTTTCGTAAGACTAAGGTAAGAATATGGGTCTTGTCGCTAACTCACCATGTGTCCGGCAGGAAAACTTAGGTTTTTACTTTCCTTTGCCATGATGGCCTGAACACCAGAATGGAAGGTGCAACACGATGCGCTTGCAATTAAGGACCACAGCAAAGTGCTCCACCCAAACGCTGATACACACACACACACACACACACACACACACACACACACACACACACACGACCTCATCACTTGGAACTTCCTGTCTGAAAAGGAAGTCTTGCCATGACAACAAGCCATAAAAGAGGAAGTATGTTTGCCATGCTCAAACTGTTCTTAGCACATGTCTTGAGTAACCTCACTCATCGTGTGTGCAATCTAACAGTTTAATCATAAGGTGCAAACATGCTGCAAATTCCTTAATAGTGGAACAGTTTGACCAATTTTATACCAGTACAAGAATTACATTGTGTAGTGTGTATTTTCTACATTGCTTTTTGGAGGGGGTGAAAAAAAAGAGGAAAAACTTACAATAACATGATTTAGCAAACCCATAGGCCCTATAACCTAGGTTCCTACAGTCAGTAGCCGAACTATAGTCTACATGTGTGTTTGTGTCTGTCCTGTCAAAGAAAGGCACAATAAAAAAGGTAATCAATACAACAAAAGTCAACAGAGACAATTATATTATTTTCTTGAATAAAATGTTTTAATCCATTGTTTTTCTTTTCAGATTATAAATAAACAGAGTAGGCTAGCTATCCTACATTGGATGAGAAGTAGACAGTAAATTGAAGCAATTGCTTCTGAAATGTCTATTTTCTCTAAGCAACAAATAAATATTTCTTGCAGGATAACAAACGACCCTGAACTAATGGTGTACAGCCTACTAGTTAGTAAAGGCTTACTAAATTTGAGTTGTGAATAATTGGGGTTGCGCATGTTTTATGTGAGAATTATCCAAATGTGTCACGTCACGTGTGCCTAGACCTAAACTGCAGTAATTCCAAAAGTATATTTAGGATATTAGAAACAAGTTCTCCCCCATTAGAATAACAATGAATTGATGTATCATGGCAAGCATCGAGCATTCTATAAATAAACAGAACGAAAGATAATTCTGTGCTATAGTTGTAGTGTGTGTTGCAGGATCATAGATCTCACCTCAGTCATGACGCACACTTTCTCATTTTTTCTGTAGTGCTTTTGCAGAGTGTATTTTGCTAAACGGGAGATATTTCGATAAAGTCCAATGAAAGATACCATCTTTATGAACAACCAATCTGTGGTGCACAGCGATTAAGAAATCTAAGAAGGTTTAAGCAACGGACAAATTCTGTGTCCTGATTGAACCAATTTAGTCTTTACTCCACTGTCATGCGCACTAAGATGACAATACTATAGCTCACATTCTGAATGTCATAATGTATATTTGTAAAATTAGTTATGCTGGAAGTTTTTTGTATCTTAATTAACTGGCTAGCTAACTGACATAATATATAGTCTATATTATTTTGTCAATTGACTATACTATTACATTTTGCAATGCGACAATATTGCTGGAAAGGCCAATGTCGAATATTGAGCAGCAGCGCCATCTGCAGATTATTTCAAAGATATATTTACCAAGTACGTTATGTGGGCTATAATGCATTCCCGTGGGCTTTGCATGTTGGTAGGTCTAGCTTGGTCAAGAATGAATAGGTTTTGTTATTGTGTTAGTATGGAGAAATATAATCTCATGGATGATGTGGAATCAGTTTAAAAAAACAACAACTTTGTTTTGTTCTTTTTATGTCATGCAATTGGCTGGGCAAGCACACAACCACATTGGGAGCAGGTTTTACATGATTTACCCTTGCACACATAACAGCTGTATTGTTTGTGAGGTTAATGAGGTGTTCCACGAATACCTTAATTTGCATTGATATCTGTGTGTATAATCAGTTTCACTGTGCAAAGAGCATTCTGTATCTTACGCAAAGTTATTCCAACTACCTCTTCATCGAAACTCAGTGACAGTAGCTGTAGTCTACAACAGGAGCAGGTGAAATATTATTTATTATTTCAATGATAATATATATTGTATTAAGAAACGTGCAAGCAATGCGGTGGTGGCAGTGTATCTGTTTTCATTTAAATTAAACATGAACTATACCGGTATATCAATGCCATAGCGATAAACTGCTTGCTTTTTCTGTATTGTACTGTATTGTACTGTATTTTACTGTATTGTACTCTTTATGTGAACTTGGCAGATGTCTAATGTGAGTCTTCAATGAAACAGAAAAGATGACAGTGATATCTATGAGAGTGATCTCTCTATATTCCCTCCTTCACGTCACGTTACTCGTAGGTAAGAAATGATGTCAAATGTATACATCATGTTGTGAACATGTTAGCACAGCTGACTATATCTGCATTATCTTGATATATCTGTAATCTTTGTTTGTAGGTGGGGTTCACATAATCGCTCTCTGTGTCCCTTACATGTGTTTCAGCTGTCATACACAGAAAATGAGTGAGATATACAATATATAATGTTGTTATTGTGTGTTTGTTTGTTTGTTTGTTTGTTTGTTAGTTAGTTAGTTAGTTAATTAGTTAATTATTTGGTTGCAACTTTTCTGTCCCACATCAAGAAACACAATCTTTCTGTTTTTGTTCATGTACAGTTAATTGTTCATCTTGTGTTAATATTTCTGAATGCGTTAATGGTAAGTATATCAAATGAATGCAGAATTTTCCTCTGAATTATATCTTATTGACATATTACTGTACAAAAGGCAAATTATTGGACTGTTTATCAATTAATGTACCTGTTATTCTTCTCATTCTATACTGACTCTACATTGGAGTAGTTACTGACACTTGCAAAAACGGTATTTCAGCATTTTAATATTTTACCATATTTCAATATTCCATTACTATATCCAATGATTATTTTATTCCCTGATAATGTGTTTCCCTGAACATCTGTTCATGTAGCAACGGTTGACGTGCATCTCATCTCCAGTACGGGAGTGTACACTTTCAACGAGGGTGATTTGATGACTCTTAATTGTTCATCCAACGTGCCAGATGATTTACAACCCCTCTTGTTTACATGGCAAAAGGACAATGTGGGAATAGGGAATGAAAGCACTCTCTCATTCAATGTGTACGCCCAAGATCAGGGGAGCTATACCTGCACCGTTAATAGTACCTGTGGCGAAGACACGTCATCTCCACAATATGTCACTGTAAAGAGTATGTAGAACATTTCATTACTGATCTAGAGTGACATTGCTGTATATATATATATAGTGTATATAGCATAACAACAAGTTTATGTTGTCCCACATCTGTTTTAATGTGCTCAATGTTATTTTACTTATGTTTCTTGTCTGTTTTTCTTTTCTAAATGTTTTAACTTTGTAACGGTGTGGTATCTTGGCCAGATTGCCCTTGGAATATGTACATGAAATATATACAAATATAAATATATATTTATTATATGGTGAAAGGAGAGCAGAGGACATTGTTGTTGAATTGTGCAGAGTTAAATGAAATGATGGCCATGCTTGCGTAATCATTAACAGACTTGGTTGTCATTCTGTTTGACTGCTTATCTGTGTCCACCCCATCTGTCCTGTTACTCAGGCAATGTTGTGCTGCTACTGGTGATCTGTGGCGGCTCGGCCATAGGCTTCATCTTAATTCTGGGGCTGGCCATGAAGTGCAAACTGAAAAAAGAGAAAGGTGAGACTCTTTGGACAGGTGTGAGTCAAATATCAAATGTTTCAAGAGTAAATAAACCCACACATGTACTTGAAAGGTAGGCCTGACAAACCTGTTGTGTGTGTGTGTGTGTGTGTGTGTGTGTGTGTGTGTGTGTGTGTGTGTGTGTGTGTGCTCATTCATGTGATTGACAGGCAAGGTAGATTAGGGAAAAGAGGCCAATTAAGGAAAAAAGGCGCTGACTGATAAGAATTCTTTTGGGTGGCGTCAAGCTTCTAAATTATATTCTCACAGAGTATTTCACTCACTGACAGCTGACAGATGTCTATGGCATTTTAAAGAAACCACAACATGTATAGCTCTTAAATCCTACTGTACCTATCCACCTGTAACTGGCTGTTTTGATTGGTCGTGATTGATCTTTGAATCCACCATCGATCTCTCATCATCATATTATCAGAATAATTAAGTCATATTTTCTAGCTGTTGAATAATGAAACATTACACTTGAGATCTTTAAATGTGCGATAAACGGTTATAAGATAATACACTTTGGGTCAAATTCAGCAAATATCTCCTCACCACCCGCTAGTGCATGCTGAAACATAAGCTGGTGTTGCCCTATACAGCCCTGTGTCTGTAAACGGCAACACAAACACAGCAGACTGCACCACACAACGTCCTTGGCAATGCGTGTCTAATTTGGGGGCGGGGCTTCTGAGAGAGAAGGTAGCACCTTATAGCATTGGAGGGAGATGTGTTTCAGTTTAGAGACGTTCATATATCAGACATCTTTCTGCCTTTCTATAGTATTGCTGTTTATTGCATTACCTACATATTTGTTAAATTCAGACTTTAAGGAAATGCTGAATGAAGTGGATCAAAATGGCATAGAGCGGATTCTTTTTTAAACTAATTTGTAAATACATTTTAACTCCAAATTACTTACAAAGGAATACATTATCAATATCAGCATATGTAATGAGGGCACCTATGACATATTGCCGAAATAGCTTGTTGCAAGAGATGTATGACAAGAATGGAATTATGACATTTTGCATGTACATTTAATTTGCATTCTGGACAGGATGTGCATGATCACAATAAACATGTACATTACATGTCCACCCTGCCCTCTCCTCCCCCCCCCCCCCCCCTCTCTCTTTCTTTAGTTGCTAATACCAGAAGGATGAACCAATTGCAAGGCGGGCTCAGACCTGATGGGATGAGACCAAGAATTTAAGAAGTTAATTATTCCTTCATCTTGTCAAATCTTTATTAACATTTGAATGATTCCTGCTTTTCAGTATAAAATTGTAGATATACAGTGTGTATACTTTATTTGTGTGTTGATGCGTGCGTGTTTAGGTATGTATATGCAAGGTTCTAGGACAGTTGGCACTGTGGCAATGTTGAGACTGTAATTCACTTTCTAAAACCAGGGCAGGTTCACTGTGTAACTAAGCAACCGACTGGCCCCACCCACTGGTCAGATAGCCGGCTCGGTTGGTGCAAAAGAGCACTGAAATGTTTTAATCCTACTTAGGGCATGCCTGCTAAAAATAGTCTTACTGAAAGCTTCCCTCACAGGATAACTTCCAGAGAGGGAATATACAGTAGTTATAGTTGTATGTGATATGTAATTCATTACTATGATAAGTGACAGAATACAATATTCTCAGGATTTTACAATTTGTCGTTATGTTATGTGTTATATTAATTGAAATAAACAATCAGACGTTGTGTCTTGTGTTGTTCTGCTCTTATAGTGACAGTGATATACTGTATGTTCACCTGCAGAAAGCATTATCCTTGAACAATGCCTGTCTTTCATCTAATATGCGTGGTTGTGTGCACATCTACAGACATGTTTTGTCTGTAGTTGAGAGACCACAGCAGCATTTTTCACAGACTATTAATCCATTTGTATTTTTTTACTTACAAGCAATACATGCATTTTTAGATCTACACACACACACACATATATATATATATATATATATATATATTCTATTCATGTTATATGTTTTACATTTACAGTACATGTATACTATTGCATTAATGTGCAGACAGTGGTCTCCTAATTTCGTCCGCGGCTGTATCTGTGTCATACAGTAGTCGAGCTGTTTCCTAGGTTTTCTCCGTAGCAGGTGGCTAAGGGATAATCCAGGCAAAGCCTCACTGCAGAGTGGAGATGGAGGAATAGATCGAGGGAGGGTAGGGTGGCCGTTGGATGGAAGGCTACAGCTAATTTGGGCCTCTTAATCCTGGTTCCATCCCACCTCCTCCTGCTTGCTAACGCCACAGGCAGCTAAAGGAGCAGCTGATGCCCAGGTAGATGTGATAGTAACTCTCACATAAGCACAAGATAACTCATCTTTTGCTTTGTTTTGGTGTTGTGTTGTTCGTTATTGTGGGAAGAGGAATAGCAGGTGACTGTGGGTCTGTCATTTGACTTGATGTCGGCCTGAATAGCAGGGAATATCTGAATGCTCTGCTAGAGAATGTAGCTGCATCCTTCAAGCCAAGCCACAGGGACACATCACCATGGGAGAAGCTCAGAAGGTAGGCAGCCAGGTGTGGATGCCATATAGAACCAAATATCCCTCTGGTGATAATACTCTGGTCACTTAATGTATTCAAAGTATTAAACAGACTGTAAACATGCACTTGTGTTGGTTCTTATGTGCGGCACAATGTGTAAAGTATTATACATAGTATTATTGTTTGTTTCCATGTGAAATGTTGTACACCCCTTTGAGACTGCAACGTGATTAAGGAATATATATATAAATACAACTGACTTGACTTGACTTGAGTACTACTGGTGCATAAATGCCACTTTAAAACTCTAGGACTATTTTAATAATAGTGCAATTAGGCTACAAGACCCTTGCCCTCAAGTCTTTCACATAGGAAGGGAGGTGTAATGGCCATTTGTGAGTATCAGGGATTTCATTTAGAATTAAATAATCTGTTTCGTGACACAGTTTGTCACTAGTAGAGTTTGCCACATTGTGTTGTGCGTGTTTGTGCAGCCCTCACTAGTCTAATCACGGTAATTAGCACAATGTGTTATGAATGGGGCTCTAATAAACTTGAGTGGTTTTCCTAATGAAGAGACCGATTATTTTGCGCAGGTCGTGTAGCTTAAGAGGAAGGCTAGCGAAAGGTGAGCAAAAGTAGAGGAGGAAAGCCTGAATAACAAGTTGTCCTCTTCTCAGAGCAGCTGGGGGTGACCAGGGGTTTTGCGAGCATTGCAGTGTGGTTTCCAGCTACCAACTTTGTTATGCTAAAGTATCAAGCTTTGCTATTGATATTGTCTGCAGGGCTTACTCTCTGTCATTCAGAAACTTAAGGGTTCCACTGAACAAGAGTTGAGGATTGTACTACTGGGGTTGGACAACGCCGGCAAGACCACCTTGTTGAAAATCTTGGCCTCTGAGGATGTCAACACCATCACACCCACGCAGATAAGGAAGCTGCATGCAAAATCACATGACATGCAACCACTTGCATACAGCTGTATCTCCTTTCATCTTACACTTACACACACATGCACCCACACGCACGCGCACGCACACACGCACGCACACGCGCACACACACACACACGCACACGCACGCACACACACTCATTAACTTCGTGACCAAAAAGACCCAATAGCCCCAATAAAACAATGAGTATATTTCAGTTCATTATTAATTTGTTTTACTTTGTCACCTTACATTTTAAAAATGCTAATTCTGAGTGAGTATTAGGCATGTCCAACTAAAGCATGTGTTTTCAATAGTTTGAATAAATAATTTGTTTTAATTAGTTATCTAATCTATCTTGCACACTAGCATTCAAATAGATGAGATTTACTGCAGATTGATATTATTGACGCTACACCTGGTTGAGGCTAATGGGAAAGATGATCGACAGATAATAAAATGCATCAGTAAGAGATAAACAGCACCAGGATGTAAACACACTTGTGACACTTGTTGTTTCCCTTCCTTTCCGTACATGTGAGATTATCCAACATCTTATATGATTATCTCACACGAGACGTATAGCAGACACACATCGGTGTCTTAGCGAGCGTGAAAGCTCCTTACATCACAAACATGACAGGGGATGCAACACCTTGAGGCAAGGCGACAGCCTACGCACCGATATATCAAAATTCACACACACGCGCGCACACGCCTAAACACATACGCACACATGCAGAGAAGTCGATCCCCCAGCATATCATGAGAGTTTCTCCTAGTTTTCAGGATAATGATGTAATACGGCCTCACCTTAAACAAGTGTTCCAGAGACAGTAGCCTTGCCGACACACTTGGGGTCGTACTGAAAAATTCAGAGCAGTAAATTGACAGTCGGAAAATTATTTTCAAATCTTTCTTTCTTTCTTTCTTTCTTTCTTTCTATAATTTTCTTCAAATTATTTAATTTTTCCAGTATATATTTGATATTAATGTTGTTTAGTTGATGTTTTTATAGCTCAAATGTTTTTATTTTTATATTGTGCACTGTTATGTTTGGTGTCAGTTATTTTTGTTATGAAAACACTGCATTAGACAAAGAGGTCCAGGTGCATGAACCGTGTAAGGGTATAACCAGATACATTATATAAGGAGACATGACACTTATTAAAGAATTATGATTGGAGCTATATGAGAATTGTGAAAAACATATATGATGGCAGTTGGAGGAAAATATACAAATAATAGCACATAACATAATCCAAAAAAGACAATTGTCTGCTTTATAACAGCCAAGTATTAACCTATTGAACCAATCGTGTGATTGTATTGACATAAGCTACCTGCCTATACTGTCTTCCTAAATAACTGCCCGGGGCATTTCAAAGATGGCTGCCAGTGGCGAGACATTCCTATAACCAGTGCTTTATTTGTGACCACAGGGCTCTAACATTAAGAGTGTGGCATCTCATGGCATGAAACTCAATGTGTGGGACATCGGAGGACAGAGGAAGATAAGGCCTTTCTGGAGAAAGTACCTGCAAAACACAGACCTACTGGTAGATTATATCATAATTAATACATCAAATAAATAAAACGGCAACTGTATGACCTTATAGCCACTATGTACACACAGCACTGCATATTCTCAAGTCATTAATCACTTATTATTGTTGTGACAACAACAAGTAAGTGCTGTGATATATTCATAATAACACTAAAAGTGAGGAGAAACGGATAACTGTGCATACCATTACATGATTTATATTTGCAGATCTATGTCATAGACAGTGCCGACAAGAAACGCTTTGAGGAGACGGGACTGGTAAGATGAAGAGTTATAGCACGTAATAACTTCCACATATAATAATTCACCTAAACACATATGTGCTGAATATCACCCTTCAAATACTAAAACACATGGTGTGTGTGTGTATGTACATGTTGTGCACAGGAGCTTTCACAGCTGATAGACGAGGAGACCCTGCAGGGCGTCCCGATGCTGGTCTTCGCCAACAAGCAGTACCTGGCCACGGCGTCCCCGGCCAATGAGATTGCAGAGGGACTCAACCTCCATAAGTACCGAGACCGCCAGTGGCAGATTCAGGCCTGCTCGGCCATGTCTGGCGAGGGAATACAGGTTAGGAAACAAGCTGGGAAATCCTAATGGGAAACCCAAACTTATTACCACATTATCAACACAACACATTCAAATGTACAGCTTACATAATCATTGAGCTGTTGATTATGCCAGTGAGTGAAAGCAAGTAGGAATATTATAGGAAGTATTATACTATTATTAAATTAAATGATCAAGTGTTATGTCGAGGAACATGTGTGCTAATAGTGCTACTGTCTCTAATTCACCTCAGGATGGCATGAACTGGATTTGTAACAACATTGTAAACAAGAAAGAGAAGAAGTGATCAAGTTACTGTTACTGCTACACCCATCCATATTTAAGCATGGTCTGGTTGGTGAACTGCTGTTATGAGGGATTCTAGAAACATGTCATTGGATTATATATCAAACGGTCACATAAAAACAAGTAATGTAAGGTGTGGCAACAATATTTTCATTAGTCATTAGTGCCAAACATGGCATATTTTTATTTATTTCTCGAAACCTTTCTGTTGGAGAAAGCTGTTTTTTTACAAGTGTGTAGCCATGTCAAGTTGTGTAATTACACCAGTCTAGATTAGACTCCAGTGTGTGTGTGTGTGTGTGTGAGTGTGTGCATGTGCGTTTATGTGTGTGTGTGCATGTACGTGCAAAATGTGCTTTAAAGTTTGAACAATAAAATAATAATGATAATCGTCGGCCGTCTTGTTGTTTGCTGCATGTTCACCAAACTCAACCAGAAGTTGCAGGTTGATCAATTGACTAAATATATAGCACATTTTATTGCAGATGATTTGTTTGTATGTATACTGACACGTTTTACTCAAAAATCATTTATATTAATGAGTCGCAATTCAAGTAATAATAACACACCGAGCCATTCGCACACAGCTGTCACCCACTTGTATTCTCACACCGAGATGACAGCTCCCGCTAGCAGGGAGCGTACGGTTATAAATCGCTTGACGGCGGTAATGTATGAGAATACATTCAGCCACGCAAGAAGAGCAAAACAGGGAGAGATAAACAGTGATTTACTGACAGAACGAGATATCAAATCTAAACATTAGTCAAGATAAACAATGCAGTTTATTTTCTCAAATGCTTGTTTATTTGACATGAGCTTTTTTTTGATGATTCATGTTGAACTTGTATTATATTGTTCCACTGTTAGAGGACAGGTTCCCTTTTCAAAGATATTTGTTCAGACAGTTGACTTTGGTCCAACCGAGTTCCCATATTTCTCAGGGGGCATTTATTTCGCTTTGCACACCTAAAGTTAAAGATACACTCCTCAATTGTGCCATTTCCTTCTCAGCTCACTGAAACACAACTGTGCATGAAAGTGTATGTGGCTGTATATGGGCTATACAGGGGCTATATGGTGAGTTCAGCCACTCACATGGCCAATCAACTAAAACAACAGACACAAATGGAGAAGCACACGTTCCAACTGAACAGTAGGTGAATTGCCTCCTACATAGAGACCAATGTGGCTTTATCTGCATGCGTGTTTGTCACTGAGAACAACCTTGATGTCGTCTCTGCTCTCAACCATTTTGGCACTGCAGTGCGCTATAGAGCCAGTGTATTGTTCATTCTGTCTGGAGCTGTAATTAACTGTCTGAAAGCACTCTACAATCACAACCCATGGGCAGGCTATTGTGTGTCCTCATCTACATGAAATTATGCTAATGAATACCATTGTTTAATCCCTTTATAAGTGGTAGGGAAAAAATAGGCAACCTGTAAAATGTTTTAATAGCAATTAGAGATTTGAATATCTACATATCTAGCATTTCCATAGTTGCCACATTTTGTAAAAAGAAATGGCTTTGTTTGCACATACAAATTGCTCAAGGTAGCATTTCTGGTGTGACAGGCAAGGATCATGATGCCAAATAGCTTTTTAATAAAGTATGTACTTATGGTAATGTGTTGTTTTATTATCTATGTTCTTATATTAAATGTTCCTTGTGTGACCAACAGGTGGCGGTGTTAGAGTGTAACTGAGATTGTTAAATACAGTACAGTAGCAGTTCAATGTAGGTTATCTGGAAATGCACTTAATTTAATAAGAGCCAAATGTCAGCAATACATTCGTCACGTCAAGTCATATTTATTAATTCCATATTCACAGTAACTTTCCCAGCGTTAATCCACATTTTACAGAGAAACCATAACCATAACCGCAAGTTTAAATAGATAAAAGCATAATATGTGCAATGTGCGATTCATCAGTGGCATTACAGAGCATTTCATTAGAAGGCATTTGACAGTAGACTTCAGGGGTGATCTGACACACATGCTTCATACGCACATCATCAACACAAAACTCACCAATTAGTGCTCAGCAAATGTACAGCTGTCTCTAGAGGCCACAGATGACTGCAAGAGAGAGCACATGTTCATGGTCATATTTCATACTAATGACACACTATTCTGGCATCTACAAAGACAATGATGAGAATCTATGCATAGATACATTATCATAAGAGAGAGCCTTGAAGGCTTGTGTCCGGCTCCTGTGTGTGCTGATGTCATACTCGTGCATGTGGCCCCACAAAAAAAAACGTTGCCATAGTAACTCCGCTGTTATTCCTGTTCTTCTTGGTGTTGAAGACAAGTCGTTTATTTCCCCCACTGCTCACCACATCAAAAGAGCCACTGTGTCCTGCACAAAGAGACTGCACACCTTGGAATACAGACATCACTGGTAAGCACAGATACACCTTTGCCTTAGATGTCGGCCGTATGAGGTTAACATTGTTTTCAAAATGAAAAGCTTGTTAGATTTTATTCATGTGTATCTTGTTGTATTTGTATCTTATGCTTGTACAGTGTTAAAGAGGTGAGCCTGGTTTTGTATACTTTTGTATACTAAATATTGTGAAAGCATCCTCAAGCAATATGCCTCCTTAATACTTCATAATTGTAGACACTGCAAGTGTCTACATCACTTTGCACTATACAAGATGCAAATATTCAGCTGTCAGATGGCTTGCATCTTGAAACTGTTCCACCTTGCTGAGTAGGCTATCAAGCTGTGCACATTGGGAAATAGTCCAGAAACACATTCTTGGTCTCATAGTATCTCCAGATCATCCGACCAGAAACCGTTAACCAGCAGAAGAGAGGCGAAAACCTTCCCATCATGTCTGAAGTCGCCTACCTGGCCTCTGCGGTCACACGGACGAGCAACATGACCTCCGCCACGACCTTCAGCCCCCCGACCACAACTGTGCTCCCGTGGGAGGACAGCAACATGCAGGCACACCTGGTGGTGATCATTGGTATTTTCTGCGTGGTCTGCTTCCTCCACATTGTGGCCTTCTTCTACGCGTTCTGTGTCCGCTGCTCCATCAAGCCCTCTCCCAAAGACGCCCACGCAGTTCGCAGATGTAGCTTGGAGCTTGAGTACGCCACCTACAGGGGCAGTTCTTCTGATGGCCAGTCTGTAGCCAATGTGGTCTAATTTGGAACAGGGGCCCTTGTGGTGATTATAGTACTATTGTGTCTGTTAGAACTAGCCTGTGTGGTCAAACTGGGCAACATACTGTAGAACACTGGTTGGTGTTGTCTTTCTGAGAGCAAAGTGGATGGGAACCGAAGCAGAACCCAGATGTATGCACTGTGTAGCAATGTTGTCTTGGACCACAGCGTTTTTGTTATATTTGAATGACTGTTAGTACATATGGACAAGATCAATTCATTGTATCAGCAATCCACAAACCGCTACATGTTCTTACATTCTCTTATTTTTTACGTATCCTTACAAAATATTTTTTAACAAAAGAAGATTGCAGCTGTAACTGAAACTGAAGCTTGTCCGCGCAATATCCCTTTAACTGAAATGTACTGTAAATAAAACAAACAAACACCCTATTATGTGCACGTATGTCAAATTGTACTAAATATAAGACAAATAAATATCTGATGATGCATAACAAACTGTCCCTATACTATTTTCTGAGAGTCTGGACACAGTAAATAAAGACACTTGCTTTCGCTCAGCTGTCAATCTGCTTTATTTCTACTGTCAGCTGACAAGTTCTTTGGGAGTACAATGTGTAGTTATAACACAACAGTGACACGGAAAGGTAGTCTGTGGAGATGAAGGGACACGAAGCTATCAAGACAGCTGGTTCAATGAAAAGGAAAATCAGAAGAGGAAAATTAAATAATGCAGCTCTAGTAATGTGCACATGACTTTCAACAGGGCTTTGTGAAGGAGGCAGGAGGCTTGCAGCCAACTGAATCACATGGTGGTGAACACGGTTGGTAGTAAAAGGTATTGCACACATGGCATTACAGTAATTATAATATACAACTTATAACATTGAATACTGTAAAGAAAGACCCCACTGTAATGTTTTAGTGAATATATGATAGTGTTAGTATTAGCTTCTTACAAAATATGGTTTAATAAGAAAGTCAGAATTTACTACTTTTGTTGTTTAGTGATAAATGTAGGCATTCTGTGGAAATCTAAGCATTTTGAGGCCATTGCGGAATAGGCATTATTAAGTGTTAATCTGACTTGGTGTTATAATACTGCATATGATAACTTAAATCGAACATTAATCAAACTTTATTGTATTGCCATTGTTCCCAAAACCAATAGCGTGACACGAGACCCAATGGATGTGCTGGTACAGTATTTCCTGCTAGTGTAGCAACATGCACAGAGACAAGAAATAACAGGAAGCGCTGGTTTCTTTTTTTCAACCAAATGAAGGAAGCTACAACCTCAGGTGTAGCCCATGCTAAAATTCTATAGAATGTGACAGCTTTCAAACACTGAGCAGGTAAGTTCCTTGATCAGGCGGTGCCACTAATAAGCCCTATAATCCATTACAGCTATCAGTTCTAGTCTGTTTACAAATAATACATGATTAGCCTGACCAACTCCATTAATATGCTGTGGCTTTATAAGGCGCAAGAACAGCAAGAAAAATCATTCCTATTTGGCTTAGATGTTTATTGCTTTGGGCGAAATATTCCCAGAAGAGCTTTCAGAAACCATAACAGTAATTAATATTTGGCCATGCGGTCAGCTCATATGAGCACTCACGAAACAGAACACATGGCGCTTTTCTCAGAGCTGTGAGAATCACAGGAACCATCTGGAGACACCATGATGGAGTCTCTTCCATCAAACTCTGGTGAGTCCAGCTCCAGATGAGGGCCTTGGAGACCGTCCTGTAGACCATCCTTGTAGTGAGGCTGAGAGGTCGACGATGTGGGAAAAACGGCATGTTACTTTCCATGTTTTTCAATGAGATTGACACAGGACGCGCATACTAAATGTAACCCAGGAAACAGGTCAGTGAGAGCGGAGAGGACGAATAGCGTAGCACTGGCATACATTAAAACAGTGTAATTGATCTATGTGATTAAAGTATGTGCCAAATAACGCTCAGCAGCCTACGACCCGAGCGTCCTGAAGTGCCCTCCTTCTCACCTTGTGAACAGACATCTCCTCCACCCTAGCCTCAATTGATTCCACCAGAGAATGGCCCGAGATCTCCATCTTGATACGGCGCGAGGGTAGAGATTTGACATCGTCCTCATTTCCCCCGGCTACCAGCGGGAAGACCTTTGGGAAAGAAATAGTAGTATTAGTATATTGACTGTTGGATTACATTCCACAAGGATGTAATATAGTAATACAATTAATAATCTTTATTTATTTAACACTTTTCATACTAAATTGCAGCTCAAAGTGCTTTACAGAGAGAGAATACATGCACAGTTGTGCTTCGCATAAACAATTACAGAAATACTGAGAAACAATATTAATAACAATTGTTAAAGGAATCAGATAAAAAAATCAATAAAAGAAACATTGTTTGACTTGATATGTCCAGTGTTGTATTGTCACCTAAAATGCTTGCCATGCATAGTTTACACATAAGCTGAATAAAGCTTGGGCATTTGCTTGATGAGCTTTACTTATATGAGCCTACTGTATGTGGACATGTTCTATATGAGACATTTCTGGGTTGGGTGGAACATACGGTAATTATGGTGGTAATTATGCTACGTTCCAGACACCTCGGCAGTTGAGAAATTCCAACCTAGAAAACTAGAACAAATTACACTAGAACGCCACTCAAAGTCGGAGGTCCTATTTATGAACTTGCTGCAGATCCGACTACCCCGAGTTCCCAGTGTGATGTCACAACAATGGTGGCACCCATTGAGGCGCATTATGTAGACCAAGGGTTCCCAACCATTTTTGTTTTATGTACCCCTTGAGTTGTTATGCCAAGGCAATAGTACCCCCATATTCATGTCAATGATTCCCATAAATGTGTTTTACACTGAACACACATGCCCATGTGTTAGCAAGTTTATTTTGATTGTGTGCTGTTTTGACGACGTACACGTGACCTTCACAGAGTAGTGTAACAACTGACACCTATACAACATATAGTCGCGGCACTCTCACGTACCTATACTGTACTTTAAATGTTGATATAATTTACTATAGCAATCGACATTCGTGTGATTTTGCAAATAATGTGTATTCCCCAATCTTTCCCCGTACCCCCTGCAAGCTGCTCAAGTATCCCTGGTTGGAAACTGTAGACAATCCATCAATTAAAAGGCAAAGTATATTTGCCTGTATTTAATTAAATACAGGCAATACATGCTAACATATAGTAAAACCTGTTTTATATGTAAGTGAGGTCAAACTAGCCAATGTTGCCAATGTTATTTGATAGTTTTTACAGTTTTGTTTAAGTTTAGCGTCGTGAACCTGGAACACTTTGCGGTAGAAATGTCAGCTGGGAAATAGCCAACCTCGGAGTTGTCTGAAATGCAGCATTAGACATGATGGCTGGCCACTGGGAGGCAAGACAGTTTTCAACCATACCTGTACCATACGTAGATTAGGGATTGTTTGTTAAGTAAATGGAAATAAACTGAAAGAACGGATTAAATTGATTTAGTCTATGGCTGGTCTAAGGATGTGTGCGTTAGAGATGTTCCGCCCAGGGCTGGTGAGTGGCTCTCAAGAACACTTATATTTAGCCATAACATCCCATAAGGAAAATGATGTCACATGATTCAGGTAAACTTGTGCATGCTTCATGTTGGTGTTTCTCCTCCAGGAGTGCCTTGGCTGCGATCTCACCAGTCCCCCATTGTCCCCAGGAGCCTCGGGGGCAGAGATGTTAGCCTTGCTGATGGCCTTGCTGATGGTCTGGGTCTCGAACTGAGGACAGGCCGCCTGGGCATTCCCATCTTTGTCCCTCTTCCCCTTCAGCCAGTACGTCTCAATCTCCACATTCCCCTTATTAAGGAAGGAACAGGTGTGCAGCATGTGATTCATGCTCACATGCTGTTATATGGGACACTGGCATTATTACAGAATGCATAGACATATAGGGAGTCCTACTGGCAAAAGAACAAGCAAAGATGGGTTGCTCACGAATCACACATCTGTGTGATTGTATTATTGTTAAGTATTTTCACCAAAACAAAATGTGTAAAAACTTGCTTTCTCAACACTTATGTGGGGGGATGTCTTAATTTGGCATATGTAATCGTGAAGACATGGGTTTATATTCCCACAACAATGACAAGAGTGGTGCATCTGAGAGGCAATGCATCTCCTGTCCCTCGAGAGTGGACACAACATATCTCAATGACCCTCAAATGTGAACTTACAGCATAAGTAATTACAGTTGCTACAGCAGCTGAGTTAATGAGGTTTCCTGATGCGGTTGCCACGGTGACATCTATTAGATGACCTCTCCACTCACCTTGATGGTGATGGTGCCCCTCCTTTCAAATATAAAGTGACTTCCCTTCAGATGCTCATAGGTGGCGCTACTGAGCTGGATGTGCATCTCCTGTGAGTGGGATGAACATAAAAGATGATCCATCACAAACGCATTACAGGCCCGAGGTGTCAGAAAAGCTGATGTTTCTTCTATGAACATCCATCTCTGCAGCCATTACGGTGTCAGGAGATATTGATCAAGGCTCTTGTGTTCTTGTCCTTTTTATCCTGTCCTACAGCTGAATTGCTGTTTGAGGAAAAACATCGTTCTCTAGACCACAGGTTGAGGGATGTGGTGTTTTTACCATGTCTCGTCTCGGATTCAAACCCTATTCGGACCCTATTCCAGATTGTATAATGTGAACAGCCGTGTACAGCATATAAGTAAGATTATGAAAAGTGTCATCATGATCTTTCTACAACATTGTTACTTATCCCAGAGAAATACGGTATTTAATTTGACAAACTACTTTGTTTGCTTAAGTTTATTTACTAAAGCAATCAAAAAGTTGTTTATCAAACTGTAATATTATTTTCCCTCTTCAATATATGTGGACATTTACGTTTAAAACTGTTATTATATAATTTAGACTGCTACACATTTAGCTATATTACATTTCTCATCTGGTCTGGTTCCCGACTCGATGCTCCACCACTCTAATACTGTTTCCCCTCCAAGCCCACACAATATGGTCCTCACTTTGCCATTGCTCTCCATGGCTGAGGCAGTGTGGACGGTGTCTCCATGGAGACCATAACGAGGCATCTTGTGACCCACCACACCGGCCACAACCATTCCAGAATGGATCCCTGAAACAAGTAAAATGTCAGCCCCAAATGCACACACACACACACACACACAAACACGCACACACACACACACACACACACGCACACACAACCGCACTCACCGACTCGAATCTGTATGTTGTTTCCATTGGAGGGGTCTTTGAGGTGGTCTATGGAGCGCACCATGTCCAGGGCCATGTCACAGATGTTATGGGCGTGGTACTTGGTCTTCTCTGGGGCTCCAGCCACCACCATGTATGCATCCCCGATGGTCTCCACCTGGAGACAGCGAGGAGACAAGGAGCCTGTCATGACTAAGTTCTCCATTGGTTCACAATTTGACCAATCTAAGGCTAGAGGAAATAAAGTTGGTCAAATAAAATAAATGTCAAGAAAAGAGATTAATATATAAATTAGAAAAACAAATAAATAAATGTGAAATGTCATCATAAACGAATACAGTATATCTACCAAAATAAAGTTCTAAAATGTCAACATAAATAAATAAGCATCTCTCATATGAGAGGTTCAATAAAGTTGCATCATTTATAAACAATGTCACTTGAAAGACATGCAAGCGCTCACACACACACACACACACACCTTGAAGACGCGGTGCTTCTCGCTGAGCGTGTCGAACAGTGTGTACATGGTATTGAGCATTGACACCACCTGCATGGGGGTAATGTGGCTGCAGATACGAGTGAACCCCACCACGTCACTGAAGAGGATGGTCACGTCGGGGAATACCTGTGTAGCGCAGACAGGACAGACTCCATAACGGTGGGAAACATTCAGTCTGAAATACCATACAAATCGACATTCCTTGGTATCAGTCTTACAGTACCATTTGGATAGTCTGAGCCCACACTGTATTCTAGATTTAGACATGAAGGCTTCCAATGACAAGTATCCTTGGCAAACGATTGGGCAGTTGCATTCAAAATACTGTGTCTTGACAGAGTTAAAGATGATATATAACGTCTAGCCGCACTGCTTCAGTGAGTTACATTATAGGCGACGCTATTCTCAAAGATAGCACAATTAAATTGTGAATAATGCAATATTTGATCTGATTACCGGTAGATATATTGAATTTGGGTTTTTAATGAATTCCAGCCTATTGCAGACAATAAAATAGCTTTTTGAATTCAGGAGATTGTTGTAACACCATTAAAACACATCATTTGCACAAGTATTTACATTATTAATGATACATTAGATAGATGCGTAGTAAACGTACATGGTCAATATGAGTCAATATTCAGATAATAATAATAACAACACAGTCAGGAAAATGAACGCCCGTCCGTCCTCCACAACCTCACAAGTGTTGACAGCCGGCTCTCCTTTGCGCAACCTCTTGGCCACAGGCTTGGGAATCATCCTGTACAGGAGGTCATCTGTCTTCTTCATCTCGTAGTCCAGCATCTTCATGCTCTCCTCCAGCTTACTGGACTTCTTCTGCTCCTGCACACGCAGCGGAGAAGAACACATTCAATACCAACTTGACTACTGCTGGTTTTCCTTGCCTGTTAACACCCCTTAGCTTGGGCCCACAGTTACCCTGGTGGTAGTCTCGCAGAGCCGATCATTACTCAGTGGCTGGCGTAAAGTCTGGAACACAGCGCTGGCTAACTGTGTCCTACTTGACAGGAGAGGTACTTTGATTGACACGCACGAGTGCAACGACCAACTACGTAGCTCAATGACCAAGTCAGACGTTACACTTGCGCTTCAGAATAATTTGGGAAACTATAAGCAACAAAACTCTGGCTGTGTGTCTTGTAAATATGTTAAATACGTATAGTTGCTGCTTAAAATACATTGAACATGTTAAATTGGTAAATAAAGCAGAGCACTAGCGGCGCACTGGTATTACAGATTGTGAAATACTAACAGCCAATGAAAATCGACATAATTACTTCCGGAAAGTACTGACAAGCTTACAGGGATACTGTATGTACAGTATCAGATGTCCAGTACAGAGTTGCTTCTGTGACATAGTGCTAATGGACGGAAGACGCTGAGACTACCCTTGTGGTTGGCAACTACATAACTCAATGACCAAGTCGGACGTTAAACTTGCAGTGAGGAAAACGGAACAACAGGACTCTGGCTGTTGAGAGGAATTGTAAATCTGTACAATTAGTAGGCTACAATTACTGATTAAAATAAATGTTTAATTATAAATTAGTAAATAAAGCACTGCGCTATCGTTGCACCAGTATCGTTGCATTGTGACAATGTGACAATGCTAACAGCCAATGTAAACAGTATTACTACCAAAAATCTGAGGATCCCTAACAAGGGTACATGTACCAGACGTTCAGCACAGAGGTGCCTGTGTGACGTGGTGCTAATGGCCGGAAGAGGCTGAGACTACCATGACCCAGACTAGGTTAGCTACGTTAGCTGCTTATGAAGCAAATGCACTGAATGTTCTCTCTCTAGAGAGATATTTTCCCACCTCTACTGCACTGTGTGTGTGTGTTATGGGGCTGTAATAGGAGTCCTTCAGAACATCTCATCCCTCACACACATACACAGACACACACACACAAATGCATGCACGCACCACACGCACGCACACGCACACGCACACGCACACGCACGCACACACACACACTGAGGGGCACACAGTGTACCTGGATGAGAGCTCTCTTCAGCTCCTCTGACTGCTGTGTGCCCGCCAGAACCAAGTCTCTGCTGGAGTCGTGCATGCTCAGGTCATTGATGTACAGGCCTGTCTTAAACATGGCGCTCAGGCTCTCCATACTGCACAAACACACGCACACACACACACACACACACACACACACACACACACACACACACACACACACACACACACACACAGAGGGAGAGAGAGAGAGAGATTACCACATTACCACAAAAATTGCCATTGGGGATATGAATATACTTATTGACAAATAATTTGAATTTTGATTTGACAAATAACGAGCTGTGCCGTCTGATTGCGAGCTAATTAGCACCTCATTTCATGCATGGTCAGGATTTTAGAATAGGCCTCTAATGGAATTCAATGGCCAGCCTTCTATTTCGAGCCTTTTTTCATGGAGAGGCTAAACCTATGGCAAAATAGTTCCAGGAAGTGCTTGGTGGGCAATTTTTATATATATAAATACTGATAAAACTTAATAATTAGTAGTCAATAAATGCACCAATTTACATTTCAAATAGAATTTATAGGGTATTTTTAGTATTTATGCTAACTTCTGGGAACTATTTTGAGGCTCCGTTGCTGTGAAAAAAAGGCCCATTGGCGTGAACGGAGATGATGCAACTCTCTCTTTACATGGCTTTGAGTTATTAAAGATACTTCGAATAATGTTTCGTTCTTAAAGTGATACTAAACCTAAATAAATCCTCTCAAAAATGAGCTTCCTCATGAAATGTATAAAGCCTATACTGCACAGATTTCCATTTACAATATAATTAATAGGGTACTATTAGTATTTGAGACTAATTCCGGGAATTATTTTGAGGCTCCACGATCTGCCATTGCTGTGAAAAAACGGAGATGACGCTCACAACTCTCTCTCTTTACATTGGCTCTGGTCTGTGTGTTTGTCGGTCTTACACAGGGGTTCCCAGGAAGATGATGGACTCCCACTCTGGCATGTATCTCATCTGGCCTTTGAGCTTCAGGCAGCGGCTGCCATCGCCCCAGCTCTCCATGGCATTGGCACTGTTACCATCTGTTAACAGGGTCACCGCCATTTGTCAAACTATCGTAAATTCAAATGCAGTTTTTCTGCATTTAGAATATCGATGACTGGTTAGTAGTGGTCAGTCACAAGTTTAGTAGTGAATCAGTTTTGTTTTGCCGCTGACTGTGAGTTACAGTCTATCTACAGTTTATTAGGTTAATTCATGTATGAAGGCCAACGAGGTCATGACCTTTGTAGTCATCTCCAATTATTGACTGGAAGGCCATGAGCTCTACATCAACATCCGCAGATCGGTTAGCGTTCTCGTAGTCGGAATCTGTAGTAAAGAGAGAAGAACATCAGGTCCATGCGCCCCACGACCACAGGGCTGAGGTCAGTCATATTCAGTTCACCCGATTAAGGCTGAGAAACAAGAAATGAATCAACCCAAGAAGTGAGTCAATTCAATATGACAAGATAAACATGCAACCAATGGGTGCAACCAATCAGAACAACTTTCCAAATACAAGCACTTAAATTGCTGTCGGCACCAATAGAACTACAAATGCTGATTGACTGGTGGCAGTCTATCCATATGACTGATTGAAAATGCTTTTCAATTTAAAGTTTCCAGACTGATATGCAAAGCGAGGCATATCTTGCAACATCAGGATGGCTTACCAGGCTAGGCGCAATCAGTTTCATATTAAAACAGACAAGAGGGCCCCTTTTTCTTTTCTACAGAATTTCACCAAACGTCATATAGTACACATTATACGTTAAGAGAACTGGCTGGAGTGACGTGTCCAACCTCAGCCTGCTGAGCTCCACCAGTCACGCACCCCTGTGAGTTTTTAAACGCCTCCCACTCTTACTCTGGACTCTATTGTGCAGGTTCCTCTCTCTCTTCACTGGCTCCTTGGACATGATCTCAAACAGGTTGTTGGGGTGGGAGATAATCTGTGCACAGGGTCAGAAGGTTACAAACTACTGCACACATTTGAGAGTATGTGGACATGCACGTGGGCACTAGGATTAGGTGTAACTTTGTATTATCATATACTTTATGTGATAATACATTCATTTAGATTGATTATGTTAATTTATTCTAATTGATTAATTATATAAATTTATGTCATGTTATGTTTATGAGTATGGTCTTGCCACATATTGATTACCTGCGTACATTATAGTTTTTGAGAGAGAAAGAGTATTGCAATTAAGCTAACTTAGTGTTATTGTTTGATGAGGCAAGGGCACACCATGTTCCATGTGAACTCCACTAGGGGGCGAGCCAGCAAGAAAGCATCAGTGATCTTTTTCCCGTCAAGGTCGGGGAAAACAGTGGCCAGGCCTGAGCCTACATTGTGAACCACCATGTCCTGGTGAAGCAGGGGAAGAACAAAGGCAAAAAAAAAACAGCACCATTGTGAAGGATTTAGAATTGCCGTGCGGAAAGACATCTTCATGTGTTTAGTTTACCTGCGGCTGGTGTGGGGATGTGTCAACCCTTACCTGTCTGAAGACAATGTTGAAGGGGAACACTTCGAAGAAGAAGTCGGAGGTAATTGGCAGGATCTCCTGCTCTTCTTCGTCCTCCTTCATAATGTAGCGGTAGGCTGAGTTGTCAAAGTTCAGCCTGTGGAAGCACGCAGTGTAATGAACTGCCAGGCGAGCTTACAATACATATAATATGTCAGGGAAGCTAGAGGAGGTGAATTTTTGAAAGCATACGGAGGTAAAATATAATTAACGTCTCAGTGTGTTCCCGTCCGTGCACGCATGTGTGTGTGCGCCCCCCCCCCCCCCCCCCTCCACTCCCACTGTCATACCTCATAGTGACATGGGAATAGTCTCCCACCAGCTGCTCAGAGAGAACCTCCACATGTATGTCCGTGTCATAGAACTGCTTCCCCATCTGTCTGAGCTGGCCCATGGCATAGTGAAGGTACCCCTTACGCTTGCTCCTGCAGGGAACCAGAATAACAACACCGCTGCAGCTATTATTCATCCTCAACAGAAATACAGGGTCTTCTGGGAGCGAAACACGTCAAAACAAGTCTTTTGTTCCCCAGCTCTATTCCTTTATTACACACGCCTGTTAAAGGAAGGTACTGCTTGTGTGCACTTGGGTGGGTTTTTTCCCTTGGGGTTGAAAGCTTGAAAATGAGAGCCTGACCATCTTGCACCCGCGTCTACTCTCTCCCCTGTAGATCTCATAGGCTCGAACACTGATCCATGCCTCTGCCCCTACAGTCACGTATGCTATCGCACCTCCACCAGACCTGTAATGGAGGGTGACTCCTGTGCCAGACTCTTCCTGGCAGAAGAACGTTGGGGGCTGGACTTTGGGGTAGCTGAAGCGAAGGTACTCGTGGAGGTTGTCCAGGCCATTGACGAAGTCACGCACATGACGGCCCAGTACCTGGTAAAAGTGGCGGAGAATTAGTAGCAGTTGATTGGACGTATTAAGGTTATAAATCCCATTGAGACTGTAATGTGATTAAGGGCTATATACATAACATTGACTTGACTTAACTTTACATGTCTTTATTTTTTTACGTTTCTCAGATCTCGGAATGAATCTTGATCGTCCAGCATTTTAAATAACTTTTAGCCATGAAAATGAATACATGAAAAAGGTGGTGTACAATGTGCAAATTATTCTACATCAACAGTGGGCTACTCAATATGAAACAATATGATCATGCTTTGAATATTCTCAGCAACCAAGATTTTGCACCTCCTATTATTGTACCTTCAGGATCCGATCGTAGCCGTACTTCCCCACGAATCCCAGGAAGTAAACTCCCCAGGAGTTCATCAGCTCATTGTACGGCGTGCCTGTCACGCCACTGGCTGCCTTCGCAATGCGGGGAATTACGCTTTCACTATACACCTGCAACGCACATACAGCACAGGCGCATTGTCTTAATGCACAAGCAAGGACAAACCAAGCGTACAGGCAATTACATACGGGCAGACAAGAAAGGTGCTTGCATACATTTCATTAACATAATGGTACTACAACAGAAGGCTTCAAACTGCAGAGGCAGGCATACATAGTACCTGATGAGTGACAAAAGAGTGCAATCTGACATCAGCTCTCTCCCTGACCAGCTTCCACACGTCGTCCCCATAGGACTCCTTGATGAAGTCATGAAGGCTTTCGCACAGCAGCCCGTACATAATGGCTCCCCAGGCTGAAGCACAGCAGTGACAGCTCTCAGACTCTGCTTCCAACAGTCCTCCGAAAGGCACCTGAAAGTAAATAGAAGTCAAAACTTCCCATGACTGACAGACCTTCTCCCTCCCACACACATTGTGCATCCAGTGTGTGGATGTTCAGGATGCTGATCATAGTGTTAAATCCAATCAGTCTGTTTAGTTATTTGGCTGCAAATCGACCTCCCTATAGTCTACCTGTGAGATTACGGGCTCGCTCTCCTCCTGCTAGCCAGCCAAACAAAGTTTCATCTGCAGCCCTGCAGAACAATCACTTTTAAAGGTGCCCTCCATACGGAAACCCTCGAGTCTGAAAGAGCCTCTATTGTCCCGCTGTCAGCTGTCACTTCCTTGTGTCTCTGTGACTGGCGCTATATGACAGGAACACACTGCGGAGGCCACCTCTCAAGCACACATGTTGTCGAGGGCTCAAGGGCTTTATTTTCCTGGAAAGGTATAGCCTTTGCACCTCTTGACTGTGTGATAGATTCCCCCAGAATCCCCACATTTCCTCCTGAGCTCAGTTTATGTTTTGAAACTTAACTGTACACAAGCGCGTGTGCATGTGTGAATGTGGGGATGATGGGAAAAGGGGTAGAGAATGGGCCCATGAGTCTTTGACAGCGCAGGAACACAAATCAGGTGTGGGGACATTTTAAACCAAAACAACAGTGATTTTGTATCTCTGGCTTCAACCAGAAGGGTAATTCTCGATGCAAAATGAGGTGTCTCTTTTAAAGAAACTATCTATAGACAAAGTGTATACCTCTGTTATTAGAAAAATTAAACAACTGAATTGTTTAAAGCTATGGATTGACATTAGAGTTGATATGAAGCAATGGGATATCAGTTTATTGGTGTGTCCTATAGGTTATCAGTGTAATAATGTAGGAGGAGTCAGAAGCTGACAAGCTTCTGTTTACACAGAGTCACGTAGAAGAGAGAGTCACGCCAACGAAAGCTAGACGTTTTCAACCAACACATGGTTCACGGAGACGCAAGACAGTTCCAGGAAGTGCTTGGTGGCAATTTGAATCAATAAATACATATACATAACTGAAACTTTTGGTAATTAGCAGTCAATAAATGCATCAATTTACATTTACAATATAATTTAAAGGGTATTTTTAGTATATGCGTCTAACTTCCGGGGAAAAAAAAGATTGGTTTACGAGTGTATTGCGGTTTCTGTTCACACGGTGTACGGCTTTTGCCATTTTTCTAAACCCAAACACATTACACTCACAGCACATGGGCAGTGGGCACAGAACATTGCACTTCTATAGCCGGCCTGTGTAGATGTCTCTCTGTGACTCAGGATGACTGTGAGCTTGGTGTCGAACACTGAGAGCGCCCCCCCCTGCCAGGACTGTGGTGTTTCAGAGTGTGTCAGAGAAAAGAATCAATATCCAATCTCAGCGGGGGATAAAGAACATGTCTTTCTCCTCCAGGCTCCCGCAGAGCTTTATGAATCAACGTCTGGTGGGGAATAAATCTATTGGCTGACCCTTAAAATCTGTTTAAAAAGGGCACCCGATATAAAAACAAGTAAAGGTCATCATTCTTGATGCAACGCCCTGAGTGGCGGGTGCATGTTAAAACAAACACACTCTGGGCAGTCAAGTGCATACCTGGCACTGCATGGCAACACCTTTGCATAATGGAACACTGCTGTTGTTCACTGTTTGCTTATTCCTACACCTGTCGGGAACAGAAAGAGCAGTGCTGCCGGAAGAGGTGCTGCTGCCGTAACACAGGACGGGGTCCAACGAAAGGTCTGACATCTTCCGAGTGAAGTAAACAGGTGGGCTTTTCTGAGACAATGTACATTCATTTGTGAATAGAGCTGTAGTTGTGAATAGGCATCAGATTTACAGCTACACCCCAACAAGCTCGGTAATAATAAGCATCACAGATCCTCTCCCCGTGTGTGCGTGTGCGTGTTCAAGGTTCAAGGTAATCTTTATTATCCCCGAGGGGCAATTTTTGTTGTTGTTTATGTGTCTGTACTGTATGTGTGGCTGAGAGGGAGGTTAGATGCTTGGCCTCTGCACCGGAGAGTTCAGTGTCACTGTCTGGACAAAGTCAGCAGCTGTTTGGTACGCGCGCACGCAGCACACACACACACACGCAAAGAAGATATCAGATTTTTATTAACCCAGTCCCAGGGGGGCAGTGATGTAAATGTGTATACTTGCTCCTTCCTCCCTGATGCCTCTCCCCTCCCCCCAACACACACACACCCACTGTCCATCCTCACCCTCATACCCCTGCTAAAATAAACACGTGAGGTAAGTACACCAAGCCTTCAGGCTGGACTACAAGCTGTGTCCAGTCTGCAGCGAACAGTCACAGTCGACTGGGATACAGGATAAACCACACAGAAAGAGAGAGAGACCCAGGTATGTGTGTGGATTAGAGTGGGGCACAATTAACCTGTCAGTGTCCAATTTTCTATGGAGAATTCCATTGGTTGTCAGCAAGATAGGCAGCAAACCGCAACTATTTAAATGAAACCATGCTGTATTTGACTATTGGCTGTCTTGAATTGCATTAGGTACATTCTGGCTATACAATATAGTTTGGTACAGTCTAATATTTAACCAAGGAATGAAAATGATCGTTGTAAGTATCACGGTTACTGTGAGACATATGCTTGAGGCATATTAAAATGTAAACAAAAATAATGAAAAGAGCCAGACAGCGCTGGTAAAATATTGAATAGATTACTTTATCGTTGTACAATGCAACAAATAAAAATCATATTATACCATGTAACATTCTGCAACGATCACAGAATTCAGAGAATTGCTTTAAGCATTGGTCAATTATGAATTGAAACCATTTGAGAGCACACAGTACATTCTGTGAATGTTTCATTCGTCTCTGTGTATTGTTCAATGTCCTTGAGAGGAATCTGAAGACGATGATGATGATGATGCAGCCGGGCCCTGACGAGCTGACCAAGACAAGGATGCTGCAGGCTAAGGCTCTGAGTGCTGAGGCCAAGGGAGGTAAGGGCTGTACCTGCATCCTGGTTGGGCTCCAGAGTGAACCTGGGATGGACACATGCACACACACACACACACACACACACACATACACACCCACTAGTGCACGCATACGCACACACACACATGCGCAAGCGCACACAAATGTAGACACACAGAAATACAAACAAGTGCACAACATTTTAAAATACTCTGTATAACATTCAGTTTGGTATTGTGTGATGGTCTTCAGTTAGCACTGTCAAAAGTCTGCCCAGTGTTGCAGCGAGAAGACAAATCGTAAGGGCAACAGAAAGTGAACATGGCTATTTAAACGCAACAAAATGTAACCCTAATCACTGAATTTCACACAGGCCCAGTAAAGGCACCTTCTCATTGGCTGGCAGTGGCAATCGCCCAGAATCCGCTGTGCTATTACCAAGCAGGAGAAAGACGGCCGTTCTTACAAGAGCCCTTTCATCCAAAGATCCTATTTATACACCCAGTTACCCATGCAACCTTGGACCACAGCAAACATTGCATAGCCCCGAAATCAGAGAGGCTATTTCAAGCCCTCTACTAGCCTATGTCAGGCTAAAATACAAGCAAAGACACAGGCACTGTCTGGACTTTATCATATAAGCCACTTTCAGTTAAAAGTAACAGAAAAAGATCAATGAGTCTTTAAACACAAAAAGTTCAATGCGCGGGATCTGTAAGCCCTGTAATAAGAGGGTTGGCTGAAAGGCTTTGCTATCTCTGGCTGGCCATCTATAACGGATTGCTTTTCTGCACGGTTTATCATGCCGTCGGAATGAACTGACACCACACAAAACATGAAGCCTACGTCATTCCAAAGATGTTAGATGTTCGAAGATATTACATGGAAAATGTCATATTATAATGACATATGATATCATAGCTGATATAAGGTTACAATTTCTAAATGTCCTATTACTATTCAGTTTTTGAACATGGTTATATAGTTTCACAGAAAATAGAGCAGTCCACTGAAGAGCTGCTAATGAAGTCATTTATTTTTCTATTCTGTAATTTATATGTATCTCTAGCTGATGTCTGATTTGGTGTAGGGTTAATATTGTTGGTTAAAATGTTCAACAAAACATAAAAATAAAACAAATCCCCTCTGCACACTTGCAAAAAGTGGCTTACTCTGTAGCTAAATAAGGTAATAAGCCATAAACACTACTGAACTAAATGCAGTTGTGTTGAATGTATAATACAATTAAAATTACATTTAAATTAGACTGCTAATTATTTTTGAAATATTAAAATCCTCATGCACCCAATAAACCAATCATGGAGTAATCTCACTGATCTCAACTAAATAGTCACTATGTGGTGCAGTTTGTATAGTATAATATATTCATATAATTACTCTTTACGTTACCTGCATGTCTGTTATATTACGGCAGTGAGTTTGAACCTGGGGAAGAAGATTAGCGTTCCAAGGGACGTGATGATGGAGGAACTTAACCTCCAATCTAACCGTGGCTCCCGCATGTTCCAGGAGAGACAGAAGAGGGTGGAGAGGTTTACTTTGGAAAACGCAGCCAATAGCAACTACAACAACGATGGTGTAAGACAGACTAACATAGCAACATTATTTTATGATTTGATTATTTGGGGGATGGTGGCAGCAAAGCATCCTGAGACCCTTTGTCTTTGGGGGACCCTTGGTTGGCCAAAAACAGAGTCTGGACCCTGTTATAAGCGCCTTTCTTTGTCAGAGTAAAGTACACAATGCCCTTGATGAGTGTTCTGAGCTAATGATAAGATAGCAGCATTCTTGTGATGTACTTTGAGATGTTGAAACTTAAAGTATGTAGCTATTTGGGTACGCAACGCACATAATCAACCTTTCTGTAGCGTACACACTCCAATGTATAAACTTGTCCAACAAACAGTAGTATTATCAGCTTGTTAGTTCAGTGGATTTATTTTTATTTTAACCTTTATTTATCCTGGTAGGCCGATTGAGAACATATTCTCATTTACAACGGCGACCTGGCAAAGACAAAGCGCAAATGTGCAGGATATACAGACATACAGTTACACATAGAACAAAGAGTTTTGTAAAGTCCATTGTTATTTTGGTGAATTTATGAGTCTATATATTGAGACTGGTCTCATCAGTTTTGGGCAAGTATTCCCTAGTGTCCTGTGTGTCCTATATATTCCCCTGTTCAATATAATGTTAATACAGATTAAAGGTGTGGTAAGCGATTATGATCCAATAGACCTACACATTGTCAAATTCAGAAGAAGTATCTCCCCAAGTCGTTTTTTTTTTGCACTGAAGAAGAAAAGGGTTCCTATCACTGACTCTGTAAATGGGAACACACACAGACACACAACACTATTCCAGCCATGTCCAATTTGGGCAGCATTTCTGGGGGAGAGGAGTATTTGTTTGGATGTTAAGTTCAAATTTCAACAATCTTCTTTCTCCAGTCTGTGGGTCAAATATTAACCTGACATGCCAGAGGAATTGTTGTCACAAGTCCATCAACAGTACGTTGAACTGTTCGTGAAGGGCAGGTACTTGTCAGTTGATATATATAATATATATATAAGTATTAAGTAGATTAGGCCTTACTCAGGTTTCCATTATGTGCTATAGCCTGTAGAGCTGGGAGATATAGGACCCTGGCAACATAGGACCCTAGGATAGCACAAATGTAGAAATAAATAACAAAGGACCCTGGGAACATATAATGACCCCCTCAGTTCCTGCTGAGTGACTCTTCTCGAAAATGCATTTACAAGCTTTAAAATTAGACAAGCATGCAAATAATTCATAGTCAGTCTACATAGAGCCACTGCATGATATCACTATCTTATCTCAGAATGAGAGCATTATGAAGTGCTGTTAATAAATGAGCTAAGGTGCTCATCCATATCTTACTCCCAGTCCCAGGTGCTTCTAGAGCCTTCTCCTCACGCCCAGATCATCCCAGAACCCCAGGCAGAAAAGGAGAATAAGGCTTTCATCGCGGGTAAGCATAGCCTGGTCATCAACCTTCAGAAGACAGTGGCAAAGAAGGGCAGTCCCGACGTCCTTGCTCCAGGTAAATTATGTCACAGGGAGTGAAGGATTGCCGCACACTGCCACAAGGGCAACACTTAGCTGACTGTAAACCAGATGCTTGAGCAATGCAAATGCAAGGATTTGTCTCGTCTTTAATCTGCTGGCATTCAGATGGTCTCCTGCCTGAATTAATTAATGTATAGCGAATGTGAATACCTCAGAGAAAGTAACCGAAATGTATCGCAGCCGTTGACTTCACAGTGCACTATAGCTGGAGACAGCAATCACAGTTTTCATAGTGTGGTGAGCTGCCAAGAACAATATTAGTTTATTGGAAGTGGTTTTGGTTTAAGACTCGGCCAACACATTTACATGACTTCTCATATAACATCTTTACCACCAGGGTATTCTGGTCCTTTGAAAGAGATTCCTCGTGAGAAGTTCAATGCTACGGTCATCCCCAAATCCTACTGCTCCCCGTGGAGGGAAGCTCTGGGAACCAATGAAACGCTCGATCTCACCTCTCTGACTTCCAAGCTGCCCCAGCTCCCACAGGGTTTAAAGCATGCTCACTACAGGTGCTTCAACAGGTACTACGGCTCTGTCTTCAACTCATATATTTAATATACGATATTAGTATCAACGGTATTGCTGCCACAGGACCACTCATTATTAAAGATAAATGATCGTCTCATTCTATGTAAGATATCACTGCCTTGCGATTTCAGAGACAGGCTTAGCGACTATCCATCTTCTAATAGACTTTCAAATGACCAATCCGTGATATATTTCACAGTAATTTCTTAAATTAGGTCTCACTCGGCGCTAGTCCATGTTTCCACTGTTTGAAAACGTACCCAGCCTCTGGCTTGCCTTGCACATCCTTGGCCCTTGGTAATGCACCGGCGTCTATTTCAGCACTCCCTTTAGAAAGATGATCCACATAGGTTCTGCATGCTTCTCAACCTCCTCAAGCAAGACTGCACATGACAGGGAATCACCTTTCCCATTACACAAGCATTACACGTTACTAACATAATATAGAACAATGGCTAAAATGAATGTACTTGGCAAACACATACATGGAGGTGTAACAGCAACCAATAACAGCAGTTAGAAAATGTAGGCTACTGTAGAGGATTCTTCTGCAACCTGAAGATTGCTCATTATTAATAAGTATTAAATCTGTTGTCACTTGGCAGGCTGACAAATTACACATGCTAGAGGCTTCACTCACTATCACAGAGACACAAGTCACCTTGACTACCCAGCGATTATGTTCTATCAAAAAGGAGAAGTCAGGAATATTAGTAGGCCATACCTTTTCGAAGAGGACGAGAACTGCACCCATGTTCTAAAATACTTTGAAGACAAAACACAAGTCAAAATGTAAATTCATTAACACCTTTATTTTTATATTTTTAGAGCCGCCATGCCTTTTGGTGGTCCAATGACAAGCAAGAGGGTGATCCCAGCTATAAGTTTTGATGCACTGGACCCTCAAAACCTGCCCAGTATCAACCTGAACCAGATGGCTCGAAGGCCAAATTTCAACAGAGCACCCAGGGGATGGGGCATGAATTACTGCCCTGAATCTAACAAGCTGTGAGAGGGCCCAGTGGTAACATTTCACATCCCAACTTGTCTGATGCCAGCTCTCATATTCTCTCCTCCAAATTTGGTTCCTTCATATTCTAGTGGGCATCACAAGGAAAGCATTGCTGATGGTGGAGGCAAAGTTAACATCTAAAAATGGTTGAGGGCACAGCAACCTGATAAGACAGACAATGCATCCCAGACCACCTTTACTCCCCTCCCAACCCTCACCAATAAGTCTAAAACTACTAGACTATGTTCTTAGTTTTGTGAATACAATTATATTTATGAATAATATGCAGTGTGATACTATATGATCAGGTTTGTTTATTGACAAATAAATGCATCATACAAAGTAAACCTTGAAATAAACAAGTATTTATAAGGTGCAAATATTAACATCGTATCAAATATCAAAATAAAAAAGATAAGAAATTTAAAATGCTCCAGAGATGCTTTGCACAATGAGAAATCCCTAGTTTAATCTTGAGCAACATAAAGAGTGGAACTACCCATTGCAGTAGACTTTTAAAAGCCACTGGAATCCCCCTTAAGGGCAAATGCCGGCTCCACTGGGCATTTAAGCGGTTATGGTTGTTTACCATCATGTCCCACTGCAGGACTTGAACTTAACTGTTGAGTAGTTAGGTCATCATCTTGTAATAGAAATGGTGCTGCACTCCTGTCCAGTCAGAGACCTCTTGGTAACATTAAGACATGAAACTTCACCCAGTCAAGATAAAAACGTCTCTCTTATGCAATCCATTTCTAACCGGAGGTATTCTGCAGGGCTTCAATCCCACCTGACTTAAGTTACAATTGAGTGCTCGCCGAGCATGGCACAGGTGAGACAGTACAGGAATTACAGCTAATAATTGCAGTATCGGGTTCGCCCAATGCGTTAATCGCCGTGCCGGGCCCCGTGTGCTGCATGTGCGCCCATGCGCTGAGGGTCCTGGGAAGGGTAGTGGATGTGGCCAGGAGGCCTCATGCCCATCGGAGGGGGCATTGGCGGCCCCATGGGGCCCATGTGGTGAAACATTGGATGGCCGAAACCTAACAAGGAGACAAAAGAACAGGGTGAGATTGATCAGCTACTGTGTTTAGACAAGAGACGTTACAAACGTGGTGTTTAGATCTATCGGCGGCTAGACGGTAGCGATGTGCAGGTATGTGACGTAAATCTCACTCTGACACCTCAGGGACGCTCTGGTGAAGCACGCTAGAGCCCATTGGGTCTTAGCGTGCCTTGTAGAGCGGCCGCTCTCTGCATTGGGAGAGCGAGGAATCCCGCGTCCCACCGTTACATTTGTCCAAACCCAAAAGAAACGGTTTTGTTTTGTTCCTAAAACAATGCGGTTCAATGTTGCATTCTATTGGTGTCAACCTACAGCAGATGGATATTGTTTTGGATTCGAGCTCCAAGTTAGCAAGCTTTCAAGAATAACTAGCCCCGCCTTTAAACATTGACGTGCGTACAGGTGACGAGTGGCGTGAATGTGTGAGATGTAGGTTGGGGCTCAACCTGGAGGAGGTGGGTTGATGCCGGGGGGAGGAGGCAGAGAGATGTTCATAACAGCAGGGGAGGAACTAGGGTCCAGGTTAAAGTAGTTAGCTGGAGCCTCATCGTCCATTGCAGGTGGTGGGGGCAGAGCTACAGCAAAGAAAGAGAGAGAGATAGTAGTCTTCTATAATGTGTGCAACAATAGGTCCTAAATTAGAGGTCAGGGTTCTCCCAACGGGCTACAACAGATGGACTGAAGCCCACCTGCTGTGTAACCCTGCTTGTCCTCTTGTCAATCATGTGGAATGTTAATGATAGGCCATGTGTGCACCAATGTAAATAGCCCTTAACCAACCACCAAAATGGTTTTCTGTATCAGGGAATCATGCCAAGTAGCCATTTAAAACGATCAGAGGCTAATGTCCTTCGTCAAACATTAGACCAAGAGCATAAGCGCCGTAAAAAAGCATCGGCACAGACGAGAAATAACTCTTATTGGACAGCACGCTTCCTCACCTCCAGGCAGTCCAGGCACAGGGTCAAGTCTGGTGCCCATTTCACTGACTCCATCCTTAATAGCCTCTTTTCCTCTCGCTGCCTGCGACCTACCCACACACAACGAGAAAGTATTCATTTGCCTGGCTTAAAAAATAAATATAAAACAGCAGGTAATAGCATCTTCCAGACATCCTGCCGAGCAGATAAGGGAACCAATCACACTCACCGGCCCCATTTAACGGTGAGTCTGCGTCCATTGATGATGAGCTTGTTGAAGGACTTCTCAGCAGCCATCTCAGCTGCCTGCCGTGTGGCAAACTGAATGAAGGCACACTGCTGCCTTTGGACTATCGTAATGGTGCGGATCTCGCCAAACTGGTAGAAATGATTCCTGGGAGAAGACAGCAATGCACACCAATCCCCAAAAACCCATTAGCTTGTCAATGGAACTGTGATGACTTACACAAAGGTGTATGTGGTTTACAAACAGAATCACCCAACACGGATCAAATGCGAAAGGCGTACTTGAGTTCTGCATCTGTGACCGTGTCCCCGAGCCCTCCTATGTAGAGCGTGGTGATCGACTTGTCCTCTGGCGGGTCCAGTCGGGGCATGGTGGAGGCGCGCTTCAGAAGCTTGTCGGCCACTGGGTCGTTGATACCATAGTAACGATCCTTAATGTTCTGGTCGGCCAGGGGATCGTCGGGGTCTGTGGGCTTCTCGTGCCTGCGGGAGAGTTCAGAACCTCACCGTGAATAATAAAAACAAGAGCGCCATCTTGAGTAGCGTGTAATTACAATTCTCTTACGAAAAATCAACACGAGATAAATGTACATGCAAAACTATGTAAGCCGTGATTGTACATTATTGGCAGCATATCGCCGCCAAGTTTGACCCCCCCCCCGGAGACATTGTCTGCATTCCAACGCGCACCCACGTCACACTGCTGCCACTGACCTGTAGGGGCACTCTTCTCCTCGCTTGCACTCTCCCTTCACCCAGAAGGAGCAGATGTGTGGCCGGTTCCTCTTGTAGTAAGGTGTGGTGCGGGCCAGCTTCAGCAGCATGTCACTGGAACTGGGGGCCTTGCCCAGCAAGCCCACAGGCCGCGTCCCATCCGAGCTGGCTATCTGATAACGGCGGTAAAGAAACGCAGGTAGCGATAAGATTTCTATTCTGCTTTCATTACCGATTATCCCCAAATATACACCAAGCAGAAGTGTGCGTTGCCGGAGAGAGAAGAGGCAGTTGTACCTCTCTCTCCATGTTTTGGGTGTAATACTCCTTGTTCACGTCGGATTTGGGAACATCATCTTTGACGGACAGCCCTGTGTCTCGCACCTGGATAGGCAGACCTGCATAATAAATGTTTTTCAGATTCATCAGGTGATCGTTTACCATTTTAACAATGCTTCTGATTAGGAAAACCTGACTAAATACACTTTGAAACGCAAATCACGTTAGATCGTAGATACTGTCAGTAATCTCAGTATGTCATGGAAAACCAAACACTTGCTGGACAACTCCTGACCCTCCCCAAAAACCAACCTTTGAAACTGTTGAAAAGTGTTGCCATGAGAAGATTAAATAAATTTAAAAACGGCAACATCATTAAGATAAACAGACTCAGGTAAACAATTTAGATAATAGAACCGGCCTGTCAAACCATTTGTGTGTAGCAAACTGTCAATGAAAAGCAAGTACATAATGAAAAACATAACTACAACACACTTAACAATTCAGGTGCTTCATCTGAAAAATATAGGCTATATCCAGATGATACAACAAATAAGTAGTATGTTGGATGCACACTAATGCATTAGACATTAAGTCATATCAAAATCATTTTAAAATTGCTCACTTGTTACATTTAGATGTTATAATATATTTAACGGTATGATGGCCATTTCAAAATTTTTTTCAACTGATCAATTTTTGAATGATGAGGGCTGGGACTCACCATACTCTAGGTCCAGCAGGCATGTCTGACATACATTTTTCATCTTACTGCAGGTCTGACAGACTTCAGTCTTCTTAAAGCGCATACGAGTGCCTGGACACCAGCGGAATACAGTAAACGGACGAGCGCAGATCTATAAACAATAATACAGACAAGAACAGCACATTGATTCCCTTACCTGTCACCAGCCATAATGCAAATGGATTTAGGATGTATTGCATAGTAAATAGGAGTGATTTGAAAGCAATAATGTAAAAATACCTTGCATTCTTTCCCATATTTCTCCTTTGTCTGCAAGAGAAAATTGTATTGTGAGTTTTCTTTCACGTACAATAAATGCTTATTTTAGCTATGAATACATATTCAGTTTACTCACCATACGGATGTAAGGATTTTCTCCCAAACATGTCTGACATAAAATAGGGAAGTCCTGGAAAAGAAAGTGTAGGAAGGGAATCACTTAACTGTGCACACTGATCTGGTGGCATGATAGAACGCCAAGTGCACTAAAAGATGTTATTTAAGTTTTCCATCTGTTGGAAGATGCAATTTCAGTCGTGGCTTCTAAGTGTCTTTTTCTAGTCATCTCATCAGATGAAACAAACCAAATATATATATAAATAAATATATATATATTGTTGTCAGGGAACAAACTTTAACTACAAACACCCTGAAGCAACTAACTTAACACTTTCATTTGAAGCACAAGTAGCTTTTACATTTTGGTGGAGCCTCTGAGACGAAAATGTAGGCCTTCACCTGAGATCAAATACTTACACCACTGTGACTGTAGACTACGGCAAATCTATTGTTAGTACATTGACATTGTTATGTTAATAAATAAAGACTTAAGCATAATACACGTACGTTACCAGTACCGTGTACAAAACTATCTAATAAAATGTGGAACCAACCAACCACCAGTATTTCTAGTACTTCTATTTCAGTATTTATCTTGTGCGAAAAATTAAGCTAACGGTTAGCTAAACAACCATAGTTGTTTAGAGTTGGGGTACGGTACAGGGAATCTATTTGCAGTACCGGTAACAGGGCTCAAGAATGCATGGCCATTTGCGCAGGAATTACATTTGAATCTCAACGTAAATAATAAAAATACTATCTAGCGTGACCAAATAGATTGATATAACGTATGATGTACCAGTGAGCTAGTTAGCCAGTTAGCTAGAAGTAGCATTTTCAAAGCATGCTTCGCCAGCTAACGTCGCGGCATTTTGATAAATATAAGTGACGATGGGAAAATTAGCCTAACATAGATCGAATAATTTCATTTGTTATGTGTGTGATATATAGTGTAGTACGATATAATTATTTCCTTGGTTTGTTGTAATTAAAACATACCGCGTCTTCCCAGTTCTGTCTATTGTACGTATTAGCTCCAAGGGACGTCGCCATTTTGACAAGAGTGGACGTTGACGCTACCCAGTGAACGACGTCACCAGCTCTACAGCCCCACAATGCAACGCGAATTAACAATACATTTTTCACCTAAGGGGGTCGCCCTTTTTCAAGAAATCAATAATACTTATAAAGACCATTAGTTCTGAAAATTACAAATCTAATGTACGTTAGACCAGGGTGACATCAAAAGAAACACCTTACATTTAGCTGTTCTGTTTTGCGTTTCCTTGTGTAACACAGCTTTATTGAATTGAGGCAAAAAGAAGAGTATATCATTGTGCACGTAAGGGTCCACTTTAAAACTTGGGCTAAAAACCTGATCAGTAACAGGTTTTAACCTGTTCCTGCTCAGGTCACAAGCATCCTTGTTGTGGGAAAACTAATTAGTAGGTAGGTGGATGTTTGAGATTACAGATCAGACCTAATGGAGCACTAAGCCCTTGATGTTTATTTAAAGTTGAGGAACCAATTATGTGTCAAGACTATCAACAGGATTAGATATAGCCATAAAGAGCTATCATGTTTAACAAGAGGGTAAGCATAGGCCTATACTGTGTTTCAAATATGCGGTTTAAATACAGCAGGCCTCTTATCATTGTGTGATTGAAGATATGTTAGACTAAGTATGTTAGAATTGATTTGATTGTTTTTCACTGTTTCTGTTTTGAGAGAGAGAGAGAGAGAGTTGGCGGCCCAAATAAGTAGTTTTCATTGTTTTATCTGCACGACTCCTCCTGACCGCATGTGACCTTGTGATCTGGTCTGGACGAGAGAGCAAAGCAACATTTTGCCATAATGTATCATTAATGTAATGTTGCCATATGCTAATGTTACCAGCCTAATGCATCACAGAGCGAGGCATTGGTTTCTTCCTTCACGTTTGACCAGTAACTGCTAATTCGTTATCTGATTAAAAGTCTTTGGTTGATGATTTATATTGAAGTATTTACTAACATTTCTGAATATATTTACCCATACCTTGTCAAAACAAATGTCTCTATGCACACATGATTAGCCTACAAAATATAATTGTAACATTTGATAATTTAAATAATGTATAAAAAAATGCAGATGGATGTATCATAGTATTTTAGGCACTTTCTTTGGTAGTGCTCCGATAAATATTGTGCCTGCGCCTCTCTTCGGCAACTATGGCTACTGCAGTGAGTGCACAGCTACAGAAAGAGGCAATAGCATTCTCAAATTTCTCAGACGAGTCCACGGTGTGTCGTTTCCAGAACGGGGCCGATGGAAAAGCAAGACGTCGACGACACGCGGCGAGCGTGGTTGAATCTAGCCTTCAATTTAACCTGCCTTACCGGGCCCAGTTTTGCATAGGCTGAAATAAGGTGAGTGTATCTATACATCGCATGTTTCGCGATTGTTGTTATCGAGCCAATGGAGATTATTGCTCAGTTACCGAGGCCAGGCTAGTGAATGTTGTCTGGCGCAGAAGGAGAATGCAGCCAGTTTTGGCCTGACTGTTCCCCGGTTCCTAACCGAAGCCTGGAGATATAGTTGAATTTCAATGCTGCATTTAGCACCCCAAAAGGTGAGCTACGTGTTGTGAAGCCAAAGCTATGGTTGGGGCTGTTCTCGTCGAGTTATTTGCCCAATAAAAACGCATTGTAATTGTCGAGCTGATTGGTAATACGTTAATGTGGGAATTCCTTTATCTAGCCGTGATGCAGCCCAGTACGAGCTAAGAAACTAAGTTGTGTTTTTTTTTTAAGTTTGTGACCTGGGGTTGTATCTGTAATGTATCAGTGTGATATGTGGTAACATTGTTGATATAATGTCAAGATTGTTGCGGTCTAGTTGCTTTGTTGAAGTTATTTTCCCTCTCAATGTGAAGCATTGGAAAAGGCCAAGTGATTGTTCAGGCAAACTACCGTACGGTCGAAGCTAGTTAGGACTGTCTGTAGCTTTAACTAATAGTGTAACGTTTCACGACACTTGGTGGAACATGTATTACTAAGGGTTTGTAACGATAATTACTTAACCACGTTGGTCCAAAAAATGTGGATGTTCATTGATTTGTCATACTGTATGTCAGTCACTAGTGTGTTTATGGAGGAAAAGGGTAGACTATTTAACCTCTCTAAGGTAAAAAATCTGAATGTAGTATTTGTAACAATACCGGTAGCCTACTGTAACGCTAGCCCGTAAATAGGTTCTGAGGAAGACCGATAGGGCAGGTAATAAATTATATAATAAAACAAAAAATGCATGTAAAACACACATTGTTAAGTTCGCTTATGTTTGTGTAATTTTGCATAATAAAACCCTGGTGCAGACAATGTAATTTATCAATTATCAGCCGATTAATTTATTGAGTGGTGCAATATGCAGCAAGTGTCCATGGAGATAGCAAAATCTTTTAATACTATAAACATTTGACTATCCTCAGTAGGAAAAGGGGCCGTCCAGACCTGCCTGAAATATATTGCCTCTGGGAGTGTGTATGTATATGGGAGTCAAGATGAGCACAAAAAAAAGAATGACTCAGACGCTTAAATCATTTACTGCAAACCTATTGGCAAACTGCCCGTTGTTTTCCTCATAAGATTGTCTTGTTAGCCTATTTCATGTTATGCATTTTTAGAAAAACAAATTGCCCCAATTACAGTTTCTTAGTCAAATTTGGGGAATGTTATTACAGTTATAAATGCTCAGTTCAGTGTGGGCAACTGTTTGTGTAGTTGTTCTAGCTTTCCATCTGACTGCCAAATACACTGGGATCTGGTGTTTTAAGTTGACGAAGGCTGCCGTTTGATCATTTTTTTATAGCTTAGATGTTCCTTTTGGATTGCAGAGACTAGGCTACGTTTCCAAGACTTTGAGGTTGATAATGTAGACAGAGGCGGTTTATGACGTTCACATACCGTGTTCTTCTGTTCATCAGAGAGATATTTTGACGACAGTCATAATTTTAGATTGAACGCTCATCTTGATTACAGCGAAAGCTTGTTATCAACTGTCATAATTGTTATGTTCATCCTACTGTGAGAATCATACAGTAGATAGGCCTACTATAACTATAATGATAATGCATTGCAACATAGGCTGATGAGCTGCAGTGTCCGACAATATGCATGTATTTTTCCATGTCAGTTCCCCTTGCAACTGTGCTCTGTGTGTGTGTGTGTGTGTGTGGGGGGGGGGCAGGCCAGGCCGCTCTTTAAATGGGTGCAGAAGCCAGCCATCTCTATGAAATGCCATCGTCCCCTGACCCTGACAATATCACTCTGCTACACAATATCTGAAATCTAATGCAAACCAGACCTGAAATATCTTTCTTTTTAGATATATTTTCACACTTTTATTGGATTACGAGGAACGTAAATTAAATGTTAATATATTCCCAAATATTATATGCAGTGATTAAGAGTAATTTTGAAAGGGAGGACTCCCTATTGCAATTGTCTGCTTTTTTGCCTGGAATGCAACTGTAGCGTGTTTTGGCTTAGGTGTCGCTATCATTGCAGCTGTTGGAGAAGAGTGAGTGCATTTCAGACAGCCCGACACATCGGCGCATTTTGCTAATTATCCAACCCCATCTGTAATCCTCGGGAAAACCTGGAGAGTTGTTTTGAATAGTGTTGGCCTCCATCAGATTGTTGGCATTTACAAGAGGGTTGTCCACATGTGTGACTGTCTGGCTGGGCTAGAGGTGCTGCTGAATGCTGCAGTATGCAGGCGGATCAGATTACTGAACGATTAGCTATGGCCTCCTATCCCCCAGCCCAGGGAAATTATTTTTCCACTGTCATAATTCCCTAGACTGAATTACGCAGGCCAGTGAGTCAGACACAGTCTATGCTGAAGGATTGGATACTGCATGACAAGACCCAAACATGCCACAGAAGGGAGGTGGGCTGAGAGTACGTGTATATAAAAATAAAAAAGTGTTTGCCCTGCTTTTCAGCGTTGGCCAACAGGTAAAGTTGCTGTAAACGTGCCGGGTGTTGTTGGTGTTGTTGTGACCGTGGGCACACACACACACACACACACGGTCACAAGATGGCTCTGTTTTCGGGGCGGGCGTCAGAAATGCACCGTGCGCATCGCCAGTCAAGCGGTGTGATTCCATCAGGCCGGCCTCTCAGCTTTGCTTGGCAGAAGGCAGGAGTAGAGGGAGGGGTTGGGGGGTGGCAGAGGAGTGACGGAAGAGAGGCTACGCCCATGTTTTCAAGGTGCCTACCCCCCCCCCCCCCGAGGCAGGAATCTGATACATTCCAGAGGCTTCTGTATCCAGACGAGAATAATAGGGGCTGGGGTGTAGCGTTTCATCAGGTGACACATGATTGTGAGCGTAAGTGCTGGGAAAGTGAGCGCAATGTCATAGCCTCCTACTAGGTAGCCGGTCTGGTTGCCTGAGGCATCAGGAAATATGCCAGATGGGGATGAGCAGGTTATGAGATAAGGCTTTATCCATGGCTGTTTTTCAATAGCATTCTAGCTCAGCCCCCGTCTGTTCAGCTACTTACATTTTTAATAGAGGCATTAAGAACAATTTAACACGAGTGGCACAACAGATACAATATGGTGGTTACATTGGTTTTTGTCATTTGCTGAGACAGAACGATGGAATTCCCCAAAACAAAATATTGTTTGTCTAGTGTATTGTAAAATGCAACATCATAACAGTTACATTTTAAACTTCATGTTATGAATATTATGTGGATTCTTCAGCATAACATACAATTCAATGGTTTACTTTATTGTGATAACTTCTTCCCAGCCCTAGTCTTAAGATTATCATAATTAATGCACCCTTTCTGTGCAATGCATTTAAGGCTAGAACATGGATTGCAGAGTTTGTTTAAATCTTGGCATTGATTTTGGAAAAATAACTGTTTTACTTGGTCCAAAAAAAAAAACAATGCGTAGGACCACGGAGCGATACTGTTTTGATTTGAGCTCGAAGTTAGCAAGAATGACTGACCCTTCCTTTACTCCAAATAAATAAGCCAGAGGGCTGGCCTTTATTATCCAGGTGTCCATAATGCTGCCACACATCTTCTACATGACTCTCCAACTGAATATAAACCCCACACAGGTGCAAGCGATAGACAATCGATGTAAGTCGGTGTGGTTGAGGTGCGCTTTGGAAACTGATGTCGACCAGAGGAGCGCACACAGGTGATCAAGAACATGAGGGGCAGCGCCGCTCGTCAGTGTGGCTCCAGATGTTACGTTTGAGTAAAAGTAGAAGCATTCATCTCGATTTTGCAATTTAGGCATTTTTCAAAACATAAACCCTCATTTAATTAATTTGATTTATCGCCCAGCCCTAGTTTCTAGACTATAATCCCAGCAGAAAAACCTTGATCTGGGAGCCAGGCTAACCAGTTGGTGGCCTCATGTATCAAGGAAGAGCACTCTGGCTTTTTAACTCCTTGTGGATATCTACTATTTCTGTGTGCAAAAGACAATGCTAGATTGCTTTAGAATGTGCCATCGTAATAGTCTTTTAAGTCTTCTATGTCCACAAATTGTTTCCCATGCACAATATTAGTGTAATTAAAGGTATTTGTAGAATCTTTTAAGAGTTGCACTGAGAGTTAACAAAGTGTGATTTTGAAATTTAACAACCCAAAAATTCCCACCCTCTCCTCATCTGCTTCCTCCCTCTGGAGCCTATTGGTCTGCCACTGTGAAGCCATTTACAAACTTGTTGTGGCCGAGTGTGATTGACAGGCAAGGTAAATCTGCCAGACTAGTCATGGAATAGAGGCACTGATTGGACAGAAATTATCAAGTAGCTGGCAAAATGTAAATCAAATAAATAAATAAATAAACAAACAAACAACAGAGGCAGGGGCTATCAACCAGGCCAGATATTCTCATATAGCATTTCACAGATATCAAGATGCCATTTTTAACAAATTACTCTGAAACGTATACCTTTTGAAATCCTACCTATAAGAGATTTGCTGGAAAAAAAATTGCTATGCTTACTGCTTAGAATGCTAATTTGTGATGTTAGCAGGAATCCATTGCTGACTGTTTCAGCCTGTCTACATGTGCAGTCAACACACACATTTCTGGAGGTACGTGGACTGTAACGTTATGTGCTCTGTTCGAAAATATATGGGAAGTATATTTGGGCCTTTAGGTTAGCCTACAGACAAAAACTCTTGTATTTTAAAATCAATTTAAATGTTGGGATTACAACATTCTTTGAGCATTTTTTATTTTATTTTTTATCCTTAAAGGAACTCTTCCCCCCACATGGCAATGCTTTATTTAAAACAACAATTCTCTAAATGTTAAGAATCTATTTTGCATTGCATGGGTATGTTTGTTTTGTTTTAAATGTCTGGTTATAAATGACAGCACTCATGGGTGGCGTCAGGTTTGTGGGGCAATATCTGTATATTATACACACTAATGTTTTTTGGTGCCAGAAGTAGCACCCCTCAACCCCCCCAGAGGCCACACACATGCAGTCACCTAGTACTGAGTGCTCAATATAACCTAGACCACATTTACTACACACACACGCATGCGTGCACACCATTAATTGGTTCTCCAGAAGACTTTGTACTCTTGTGTTCTGCCTGAATTCAGGCTATATTAAATGGCTTATTGGCAAATATATATTTTCCCAAAATTGCTTGCATCCTGAATTAAATTCTACCTACTACTAATAAAATAGGCTGAATTATTTCCACAATCTAGAGCAGAGCATTATACAGTTCAGTAGGTTACGGGTAATATAATTTTATTTTTGGGTTTATGCGATAGTGGTTAGGAAACAAGGAGTCAAATTATCGCTGCAAATTTATTTCAGGTGCTGTTTAGGTTTGAAGAAATCACATGTATTACTAGACATTTCATCAATAACAATCAGAAAATTGTTCGATAGGTACAATATAACGTGCTAGGAAAGCTACAAAGTTCGGTTGCACAAATAAACCCAAAGCGCGTTGGTCCCTGGCTCATAGTCTCCACTGTGTATCATATCCCTTTTATAACGGAGCGGCTATTAGTGAAACCCATTTTATCTTTTGAATCTGACAGATTTCATAGAAATGTGGGTAAACTGCAGGAAAGCCATCCTGTCCAAGAGAATACAGCAAACCTATTTTATACCTTTCAGCAGCTTTCTTTCACCCTTTGGAGCACTGTCAGTCAGTCAGTCAACCACAACGACTTATTTGTGTTTTTCATTGTATTAGCATTACATTACCTTTTGTTATTAGACCATTATTCTACTGGTTATTAAAAATAGGTATTTAATAATTATCGACTTAAATGAAACATTTTTATCATGATAAATGTAACCGCTTTATCGCTCTGCTGTAATTATTTCTCCTTCGTTGTATAGCGGCCTTGTCCTCCTTTTCCTTGAAGCCCATGTAGCTAATAATGATGTAGTTGGTAAGGTGTTCTTCTGTGTTTATCCAGAGCGGGTGTTTACAGGCCCGCCACGAGAGGCATAGGTGTGTTGAGTTAACTGAAGAATAAACACCTACACAGGGTCATTCTGTGCTCTGTATTCTCCCCATTCACTGTGTTGTGATGTTGGCGCCGGGCTGCTGTAACCCAGGGCCGCACTTCACACGGAATAAACAAGAGCATCTGCCGCACACCCTTTCTCTCTCTCTGTGTGTGTGTGTGCTCGCCCTCGTGCATGGTGTCAACTGAGGCTGGGTCAGGCCAGCGCACCACGACAGCAGGACAGAAGGGAGGGGGGGGGTGGAGCAGGGCACCTGGTGCCCCCTGTTCTGCTCTCTTGGCCCTCTCTCCCGGCCCCCCACAGCGGAGCGGGCCACCAACACAACCCGGCACCAGGGCATCTGGTGTCTCTCTCCGCCCTGCTCCCCGTCTGCAGGCCGGCCACTGCAGCTAGCTACAGCCGAACGCGTCCTCCCAACCATCTCTCACTCTCTGTCTCTGTATTCTCATTGTAATCGCATTGTAGGCCTGGCAGCGTATGCAGACGATGTCACAATATTCAATACATAACAGAAGGCTCTTCAAACACTGGCCAGTAGTCTAACCATGTATGAGACAGTGTCATCAGCCAGAAGAAATTGGTCTAAATGTGAAAGATATTCCAAAATTACCAGAAAGGGTAGCAGCAGGGGTAGAATGGAGTAGAGAACGACTTAAGTGCTTGGGGATTTTCTTAGGGAGCAGTGGAAGAAGAATTGGGAGGGAATAGTGGAAAATGTCTGTGCTCGATTGTCTCGGTGGACACGGGTCCAGCCACAGTTGTCCTACAGGGGCAGAGTTTTGGTGGTGAACAATCTGGCAGCTTCGATGCTCTGGCACTGGTTAACGCGCTAGACCCTCCGGATGAGCTTCTAAGAGTCTTAGAGAAGAAATTCATAGACTTCTTCTGGGGTTGATAACACTGGATAAGACCAGATGTGGAGGGTGGTCATGGACTGATCGACCTTCGCAGCCACAGTATGAGTTTTCGTCTCCATACAGCACAGCGTCTTCTCTATAAATCGGAACTGATAAAGCATGTATGCTTTTATGCTTTTACAATGAGTAAGCAAAAAGCGGTATGACAAACATAGATTTTTAAACAAACTAGAGGAGGTTGAATTAACAAGAACTACTCCTTTTTATACATCTGTTTTAAATGCGTGGGCTTAAGTCTTTAAAGCAAAAGAGAACATTTCTACATTGATTGGGGATGTGCGTTCACAACCCGCTAATATTGAACACAGACAGCGTAAAAAGGACTTTTATAAGAGCTGGACTCACAAGGCAGACTTGAGATGCGATGGGCAGTGGAAACCTGCAGCCTCTTTGATTCAGGAACCTGATTTGAATTCACTTCGTCTTATGGAGAACTACTGGAGGAGGTGGTGGGCTCACTCCCGTAGATCTTCAGAGAGTCATTGGGGAAGGAGGATGGCACTACCTAGCCAGAGAGACCATTTAGGCCACCATTGACTGTCTCAGCTGCAACTGGGGAATATACAGAAGACAGGGAAGCTCTTCTGACTTTCACAGTGCCGAAACACAACTTTTGAGGAAACATAAAAAAAAAAGCCCTTTTATTACACCACGGTCAAAGCTGTTAACTCTCGTGCCATGGTGGGCGTGAAGGAGTCGAGGTGGTCAGGTGTGTTCACGCCAGGCTCTTTCCCCCAGAGGTAGCTGGAGGTTTCTGTACAAGGTTCACATTGAGAAACGCATGGCAGATCTGCAGTGGAGAATTGTACATGGGGCCGTGGCTACTAACAGACATGTAGCACGTATCAATTCCATGGTAGCCAGCAGTTGTCCTTTTTGTAGCGCTGAGGAAACATTAGAACACCTGCGGTTAAGATGTCCCAGGCTCTCTGGAACGTGGGATTTATTGCGAAAATGGTTCTGCAGTCTTGGGGAGGTGTTAGAGGAAGTTTTACATTTTTATTTTTGGGCCTAAGTACTTTACTGCCCAGCGTGCCAAAGTAAGCCTCATCAACTATGTGATTGGACAGGTAAAAATGAGCATATGGCTGACAAGGAAAAACCAAAATGAAAGGGGCAGGGTGTATAGATCCCAAAGAGATGGCTACTGGCCTGGTGAAAGCTCGTCTCAGAATTGAGTTTTCTTATTATAAAATGGTATTGAAACTTTGTTTATAAAAGCATTTGGGGGCTGAGAGATGCTCTCTGTACCTTGAGGGAAAATGTACTTGTAACATCTCTCTGTGTGTGTGTGTGTGCGTGTGCGTGTGCGTGTTTAATTTTAAGCTTTTTGATGTAATAAGAGAATTGTGCCAATAAAGTCTTGGTTGAAGGTCCAGTGTCTCTCTCTGTATCCTCCAGTCTCTCTCTGTCCCTCATATCCTCTAGTCCATCTCTCGTGGTCTCATATCCTCGTCTCTCTCTCTCTCTCCCCCCCCCCCGGCCTGTTCTCTGGGTGGAAACTCAAAGGACCCCCATGTGCCAAGTTTAGGGGTCAGTTCCATTTCAGTTTAGCAAACCGTACCGAACCCACATTGTACCATAGCTAATTGACCCCAGCCAATGTCATACACCCCGTTCACAATTTAAATAGCTGGGGGTGGAAAGAATTGTACTGGCAGCGCTGACCCTAGCTCTTCTGTGGCCGTGTCGCCGCCCCCCCCCCCCTCCGCTGAACTGAGTCAGTGCCTTGGGCTGGTGTGTGTGTGTGTGTGTGTGTGTGTGCGTGCGTGCGCATGCATGTATATGTGTGTTCGTCTCTTGCCGTCCTGTGTGGTAGAGGTGTGAGAGTGTGTGCGTGGGAGTGGGCAGGCTGTTGTCTCGGTCTGTGCAACCTGAAGGTCAGTACAGGCACAGCTGGGGTGCCTAGACAGTAGGAAGGCTGCAGGCTGCAGGCTGCGTTTTGACAGCAGGATGAATGAGCCTTATATTTTAGTTTAGTTTTTTCTGTGGTTGTTTTTCTTCCAGTTGTTGTATTTTGTCATTCAGAGGGTTCAGCGTAGAATAGGGGGGGGGGAATTTTCCACGGCCAGGTGGTACGGTGGGTGACTGCGCTCAGTGGGTGTTTACACTTTCGAGAGGCTCTCGAGCTGTTTTTTGGCGGGGGGGAGGAGTGTTGGGGGCGCGCGCGATAGCCTGCAAACGCAAACAACAGCCTCCCCCCCCCCCACCATGAAGGGTTAAGTGACTGGCTGTTCCTGCTGAATGGGACACAGGTTTCTAGGCTGCGCTCTGGCTGCAGACCACCTCTATTTGTTTTCTATTTTTTTATGTTTTGTTTTTAATGGCTCCCGTGTGTGTCCCGCAGCTGGAACAGATCTCATTGGCTCTCAACGGGCCAGGGCGGAGGCCTCATTCTTCCCAGCGTATACCAAGGGGACGCCAGCGGGTTTGTAGAAGGGGAGTCAAGGCCGTGATGCCGTCGAGGACGCATCCATGTTGAGCAGGCATCACAACATGGAGGCTCCAGATCGAACAAGACACACAACAAAACTACATTACATTCCCTCTGATCTAGCCGGGGCGACGCGGCCGTTTGATGTTGCCGCCGCCCAGGCTCTGGTATTGAGTCCTGTAAGCGTCCGTGTGACACAAAGAACATGGGTGGAGCGCTGTAGGCGCGTAACACGACCCCCACATAGTCTCTCAGCGGGCCCCCCGCCCCCTTCCACGGTATGTTCGTGTCTGAGGTGATGTCACTCCTCTGGGCACGCCTGGTTTGAGTTACGTCCCAGAGGGCAACCACACACACACACACAGATGTATACCTTTGCCCTGTACTACGAAGACTGCCCCTGTAGTGGGAGTGGCGGCGTGAGCTAAGGTGTCATTAACCTCTCGGCAGCCGGTATCGCCGCGGTGATCTCCGGTTGTTTTGGGTTGGCAACGCTGTGGCCTTCCCCTGATGGCCTGGACTCATAGCTGCTGTGTTATAGCTACGCAGTTATCGTCTGGCCCACATAACGTGGTCCTACCCAGCTCTCTCTCTCTCTCTGTCTGTCTGTCTGTCTGTCTGTCTGTCTGTCTGTCTGTCCTTGTTGCTCGTCCCCCTGCCAGCACTAAACTCTATTTCACTATTGTCGCCGACAACCCCCACGGAGCGCCCTCTTTTTATTTCTTTTAAGTCGTCTTTTTAAAAATTCCAGCATCCATTTCATTCGCCTCGAGGAAATTTGGGGGGAACGGGGGGATGTTGGGTAGGTGGGGCAATGGCTGGAGACGGTGTGGCAAATTAAATTTGGTCTCCGTCCCCCCCCCCCCGGGATGCAGGCGCACGGAGCGCGGAAGACGAGCGGAAAAGGTAGGCCGGGAGGAGAAGAGGCAATTTCTCATACGCTGCCGTCTTGTTCCTCTGGAGGGGAGGAGGGGGGGGGGTCTGTACTTGAACAAGACTATCACCCCTCTCTCTCTCTCTCCTTTTCTTTTTTCTGTCGTCACCACCCCTATAGCTCTCATTTTCTCTCATTTCTCTGGCTCCGCTGTTCTCTCGCCACCCTCCCTTTGTCTCTGTCACCCCTGCGGTTTCACCGCCCGCACGACGTCACGCCAAGGCCTCCGCGCCCCGGCCCACCGCGGCCGCTGAAATCTGACCCACTTTATGAGCTTGGCTCCGGTGAATCATTAATAGAGGTTATCTAACCGTTCCTGTAATGAGCCGTCTTCCACGCGCCCACCCCACCTCACCCCACACCCACCCACCCAACACACGACGACGTCCTCGGACAGCCTCCTTCACAGAGCTGGCGGGCGGAGTTCGTTCTCCACCAGAAACCAAAATACACGGCGGCCCTCCCGAGCGACGCTATATGTTCAAAAGGTGTGTTGTGTGCGCTTGTAATGTGTCATTGTGTCGGGGCACAATATGAAGCCCAAGTGCACTGAATGCAAATTAATCTTGTGGGATGGCAGCGACTGAATAGAGCGTGGTTTTGGGGGAGGGGGGGTGGCTTAGCGAGCAAGGGAGGGCTAATGGTGTTGGCGGAGAAGAGGAAGGGGAACGGGAGGGGGTGTAGTCATCGCTTGGCCCATTCATCATGCAGTGCCTGCTGGGATACGTCAGGGTCAGTCCCGCGCAACACAATTACAGCCTGTTCTGGTGCGTGTTGTGTTCAGCTCCACTCTGTTCTGCCTGTGTTCTCTTGTCTTTTGTTGCCTTTCTTCTAGCCTTGTTCTCGTGTGTCGCTCCCCTCTGCCTGCTTCCTCTGCGCTTTCTCTCCGTTTTGCCTCTGTTCTGAAAAAGTTTTAGTTTTTTGTCTTTCTTCTGTTGTCTATTTTAATGCAGGCTGTTCAAACCATCGCTAAATGAAGCACTGTAGCTGCTGTCACAGCGACTGTGTTTCTTTTGCAGCGTCTGTAGGTGTGTTTTAATTTTTTTTTTATATTCACCTGAGACAGTTTGGTTCTAGTTTGAGCCCTTTTGGTTGTGAGGTGCCATTTTCTTCTGCGCCCGTGTGGCGAAGCTGCCCACTGTGCTGCGGTGCCAATCATCGCGAGGCTCTCCGTTATATGCCCGTCTGAATCCCAGCCGCCTACCGGATTCATGTGATTGACGGGTGCTGGTTAGGATGCGGGCGGGAGCAGGTCGAAAGCACTCTGTTTACCCACTCTTCCCAACGGTCCCGTTTGCCATGTTTTCCACCAAACTGTAAATGTGTGCTCTGTTTTCTTTAATGTTGGTTGTGACAGCCTTTTTGGATCAGAGCGATATCTCCATTTCCCTCTCTATGCAACGTATATATTCCGTTCATGTAGTCTGAATGAACCCTTCTTTATTTCTCCCGTTTTGGCTATGAAGCGTTAGGTTTTCAGAAAACCATATTCTGAAATATTCAGACACACGAAAAAAGGTCATACGTGCTATTTTGTATCTAGGTTATCCAGTGCAAATGGCCCCTAAATGACTTTCAATTGTATCCTATTTTTTTCTCACTTTTTGCCTCAAAGGCATTTCAAGGGAATGATATGGATTCTTAAAGGTTGCTGTCTGCATTTCACTCAGCTGTGAAATGAACCTAGCTGCAGTAGTGAATGCATGTTCATTCACATACACACTTGTGATAAACCAAAATAAATGATGAATTTTTATTAAGGAAAAGTTTGGTGGTTTGAGGGAAAATAGTCACGGGTTGAAATGAGAACCTGATTAAAGTGATGCTGAACATTTGATATTAAGTCTTCAAGCAGAATTAGTCCCTTGTGCACAAACAGCAACTCAGTTCATTGGCCATTCACTTCCATTGACTGTCAAACTCTGATATGTTGTTTAGATTTAATGTATTTTAGATATAATGTATTTTAACTTCTAATTAAAAAATGTCTATATCTTAAAATTAACATTACAATGATTTAATTCTGCAAATATATTGAGACAGCAACCAGCAAAATGTTTTTGAGCCACAACCGATGATTGTCTCTGGATTATTTTGTTTGTATTTTTTACCATACATTAGTGCGGGAACTAGCGCAAGGAAGTGACGTTAACAAAGGTTAACTGTGAAACACTGTTATAATAGGTTTAGGTTTATTGATACAAAAGTGAGGTATTTATCACCTTGGAAGTGTAAACAGAAAACATGGTGACATCTCATGTAGGTCGCTAGATATACAAGACAGTCTGCGCTGTAAGCTCTTCGCCTCCATAACCTACCACAGGTAGCCATCCTGTCTCTTGCCAAGATGTCACCAGTGTGCTTCTAGTGAAGCAGAGAATCACATTTCCGTCTCTGCTTAATTGTGTTTATGTGCAGGCTTATATTAGTGCTACTGTGCTTAATGTTTCCGCTGTGACAGGATATGGCGTCATCGAGGATACGGCACAGCTAATTAGTTTTGTGTACATGCCATGTGTGAGGGAACTGGGTGGAGTGAAACACAGGAACTCTTCTTTCAAGCATTTTAAAATTATCTCCCCTTTCTAGTTATCCGGGTATTGGATGTTGGTTCTTGAAGCCTTTCATGGAAATCTTGTCATTGGACTGTTAAGCAACTTTGACAGCAGCCACTTTCTGACTGTGCATAATTTGGAAACCCTGACATTCATTATTGCCTGTAATTATGCCCACCCCACAAATCACTATCTTGGAGTAGTTTGAAGTCAAAGCAATTTCAAAGGTGCACCTTTAGATAATGGCATGCTGGTACTGCCTGTGCTGTACTTGACTTCCATTCCCAAGGAAACCTGTTAGTACGTTTGATTGAATAGGGCCTGTAGGCACTGGCTCTCAATTAAGCAGAAGACAAAGCTTCAGACCTTACCGCTGGAAATTCTGAACTAATGAATTAGTGATAACGCTTTCAAAGACAACACAATTCAACACAATTAGCGCTGTCAGGGTAGCATGGCCGGTTTGTGCCTCGAAATTTACAGCAAAGTTGTGTTTTGTTTTTAATGTTTGTATTTTTAAATTATTTTTGTGTAATACCTGTTCTAAATTTTGTGCGTTGACTGGAGAATTGCTATTTTCTTCATGGCACTGCTTTTTTGCAACTCCAGCGTGGCCATTTGTATAGAAAATGTGGTAATCTACCTCCTCAAACATGCTCAGTAGGATTCTTATTTTAATTTTATGTCCTTGACTTCACTCCCTCAGCTTGGCCACTATTACAGGCCCCATATTTTTTAATTCCATTTTTGACAGATATTCTGTTTCAGTTGGTGTTTGTTTTTCTTTTATTGTTGTTGTGTTTTTTTTTTACGTCCTCCTGATATGATTGGCTATCTACCTGGGAGTGGAAGGATAGGTCCGAGACAATTTACCAAAATGATATCACACCTGGGACCGAGTCTGACTGGGTTTTTTTCACATGACGAAATGACAGATTTCAAAATTAGTCCAGCCCGTTCCAGTCTATTCAGGCATAATGACGTCAATAACCGCATAACTGGAAAAACTAGAATCTTACAATAGCGAACCTACAACGATGAGCTCTGTTTGTCCTTGGATAACTCAGGATTTAACTGTTCAGGGAACGGTCACACAGTCTATAGGGCACAGTTTCAAGCCTTAATGGACCTCATAATGTATTAGGACTCTAATGTATTTGTGGGAGGTGGGTCTGGGGATCAATGCTAATATTTGCGGCTTTCATGGATGGCTTATGTTGCGAGATACTATGTAAACTGAAAATATCAGCAGACACATGTGCCAAATAGGTTATTGTTTGAACTTGCCTCTGGCTTTCTAATTTCATTTTTCCTGTGGTTGTGCTAGTGACGCGTACACCCAATTCCAGTTTCCGTCAGGCTAATGTCGTCAGTTGCGTTAATGAATGCAACTCTCCACTTTGTGAGGTCGTCTGTTTTGGTGCATGCGTGGAACGAATGTGTTGTTGTTGCATCTGCTTTCTAGACCACCAGAGAGAGAGCTAACCAAATTACCCACAAGGCCACACCACCAGCCCTCCCTCTCTATCATTGGTGGAGGAAGAGCGGGGGTTCTGTCACAGGGATGTATGGGGGAGGGGGGCGGTCATCAGGTAACGCAGGCCAGTGCTGGTCCTGCCATTGATTCAGCTGTTGGGCCAGGCACTAAGACACAAACGGGTGGGCTTCTCTGTAATGGGACGGGGTGTGAAGGATGGGGGGGAGGCAGGGAGTAAACAAGTTGCCTTTATTGCCCGCCTCATCTTGTTTTTTCCAAGTGTGCTGCCATTTTAATTTACTGTTTACTTCTCCTCGGTGGCATAAAGTGGCAACCATACCGGACTCGTATCGCTCTGTGTGACACTATGTTGTCACCGTCGGTCAAAGGCTAGTCGACGTACCAATATGCTTGAAACAAAATAGATTCGAATGTATTAAAAAGACTGAGATTATGTCATCGTGATGAAATGCTTTCCATGCCTCAGAGCTCCTCCCAGGGTCAATAGTGCACTAGGTGAAGTGTCCTGACAGCATCCCCATGCCATGTGACTATTGGTTAGTAGATACGTGTGACCAGCTTCCTATGAAATGTCCTCTGCATTGCCTTTTTAGTTCCCTTATTTATTTATATTTCATATGTATATTTTTACATATCTGCAGCTCACTCCAATTAGACTAGGGCAATTTCAATAAGTGTTCCTTATTCCCTCACTCCATTAGTTATATTAACACCCAGATTCCTGCTCCTGGAGTTGTCGTGTCTATCTGTCTTTCTGGGCTCCTTTCACCAGGGGAAGGAGGAGGGGGGGGGGGGGTTGGCGTCCTGTTCTATGCTATGTAACCTAGTTACTGTGGCCCAGCAGGGGGAGGCCAATCAATTAATGAACAAAGGAGCCAGATCACTGAGCAACAGCAGTGATAGTCGGGGACTATAAACGGGGCACTTCCATAACATGGTGGCTGTCAGCACAGCTCTCTGATAGATGTTGTTGTGTACATTATCTAGGGGGGGGGGGGGGGGGGGGG